>JADDOH010007682.1:0-70794 GCA_016648135.1 Agrypnia vestita
TTCTTTTACATTTAATCGTTTGTTGTATTTTAATTATGTATAAACCTGCTACTTCACACCTTTTTGCATATATACTTTTTTTTTCATACATGTCTAACCTCATTATGTTTAAACTATGTATATATACTTTTTACATTTATACCCTTTATTTTTCCTTTACATTTAATCGTTTGTTGTATTTTAATTATGTATAAACCTGTTGTAAAAGGCTATTAAGCCGTGTAATTAATTAATAATAATAATAATAATAATAATAATAATAATAATAATAATAATAATAATAATAATAATAATAATAATAATAATAATAATAATAATAATAATAATAATAAGAATAAAACTAAATCGGCGGACCCTAAAAGTAATATGTATTGACCTTATAAAGATGTAGACTAGCGGGGTTTTATTATAGAAGCAATCAATTCTTTAACAGCAACAAGTGGACAAGTGGTTGCTTCATGGGTTTGTTAAAACTTATAGATGGATGGAATCCTAGATTCAAAGCTTAATCCCGGTATTTCGGATAAATATAAGAATATGTAACATCGGAAAATGACGGGTAACGGGTTTTATGAAAAATATCGGTGCGTATAATCATTAGAGTATGATCATTAGAATTGGAGTCTAGTCTCGATGACCCGGGAAGTACGGAAACGTAAGACGGAAATAAGGACTATGTTGCAGTATTATCAAGATATATAAATACTTACGATTGTCGAGCTAGAGTCTAATTCCGGTATCTCGAGGAATATAAATTCAAGGAAAAGAAAATAATGTCTAGTTTCGGTTTGATTAAGGTATATAAACCGTATAGTTGCCGAGGCTGGATACTAAGCCCCAGCTACGGAAACTTATAAGCGCGTAATGGCAGGATCAAAGGTTAGGTCGCGACCTATAGTTAATTAGGGGCCTGTGAATCGTATGCGCGTGCGGGGCAAGTGTTCGCAATCCTTAGGTATAAAGTGAGGTACATAAAGTGAAACTACGATGCACTGGAATGGATATAATCGGCGGCAGATGGGTAAGTCATGTCATCCTCTTTCCGTTTTGAGATTATAACGATATATAAAGGTGGCGCACGATTAAGAAGAATGGTCTCGGGTTCGACACCCCAGACAGAGACGGAAGAAGCGCCGACAGTGAAAGCTAACCCCTGTACCGTAAACTTTAAATATTATTTTATCCACCGGTGTTTGTTTGCATGTTGGATCCGTACTGACCATAATAGGGGCGAATTAATTCGCCAAATAACCTTTCTCTGCATGTGTGTGAACTTCCAGGGATCGCGCGGCCCGTGTGCTCGACGCCGAATTTAATTATTCATTTCTATTTATTTATTTAATTGATGACTCATTAATACATTAGGTGTTTATTTGTCTATTCATATGCCGCGTCCCAGTTGTATATAGTCAGGCGGCGTTTCGATAGCATCATCATCGGCCCGTGTGCTCGACGCCGAACTTAACTATTAATTTCTATTTATTTATTTAATTGATGATCCATTAATTAATTAGGTATTTATTTGTCTATTCATATGCCGCGTCCCAGTTATATATAGTCAGGCGGCGTTTCGATAGCATCATCATCGGCCCGTGTGCTCGACGCCGAACTTAATTATTCATCTCTATTTATTTATTTAATTGATGACTCATTAAATAATTAGGTATTTATTTGTCTATTCATATGCCGCGTCCCAGTTATATATAGCCAAGCGGCGTTTCGATAGCATCATCATCATCACCATCACCAGCAGTGTCCCAGTTATATATTGTCAGGAGACGTTTCAATAGTACCATCATCATCATCTTCATTAGCGGTGTTCCAGTCATATATAGTCAGGAGGCGTCCCGATAGTATCATCACCATCATTAGCAGTGTCCCAGTTGTTTAACGTCAGGAGACGTTTCAATAGTATCATCATCATCATCTTCATTAGCGGTGTTCCAGTCACATATCGTCAGGAGGTGTTTCAATAGTATTATCATCATCATCTTCATTAGCGGTGTTCCAGTCATATATAGTCAGGAGGCGTTCCGATAGTATCATCACCATCATTAGCAGTGTCCCAGTTGTATATCGTCAGGAGACGTTTCAATAGTATCATCATCATCATCTTCATTAGCGGTGTTCCAGTCACATATAGTCAGGAGGCGTTCCGATAGTATCATCACCATCATTAGCAGTGTCCCAGTTGTATATCGTCAGGAGACGTTTCAATAGTATCATCATCATCATCTTCATTAGCGGTGTTCCAGTCACATATAGTCAGGAGGCGTTCTGATAGTATCATCATCATCACTAGCGGTGTTCCAGATATATATCGTCGGGAGGCGTTGCGATAGTATCATCATCATCATCGTCATCACTAGCGGTGGTTCAGCTTTATATCGTCAGGAGGCGTTTCGATAGTATCATCAACATCATCATCATTAGCAGTGTCCCAGTTATATATTGTCAGGAGACGTTTCAATAGCGTCATCATCATCACCATCATTAGCAGCGTCCCAGTTGTATGTAGTCAGGAGGCGTTTCGATAGTATCATCATCAACATCATCGTTAGCAGCGTCCCAGTTGTATATAGTCAGGAGGCGTTGCGATAGTATCTTCATCAACATCATCGTTAGCAGTGTCCCAGTTACATATAGTCAGGAGGTGTTTCAATAGTATCATCATCATCACCACTAGCAGTGTCCCAGTTATATATAGTCAGCGGGCGTTTCGATAGCATCATCATCATCATCATCATCATTAGCGGTGTTTCAGCTATATATCGTCAGGAGTCGTTTCGATAGTATCATCACCATCATTAGCGGTGTTTCGGCTATATATAGTCAGGAGACGTTACGATAGTATCATCATCATCATCATCATCACTAGCGGTGGTTCAGCTATATATCGTCAGGAGGCGTTTCGATAGCATCATCAACGTCATCATTAGCGGTGTCCCAGTTGTATATCGTCAGGAAACGTTACGATAGTATCATCATCATCATCATCATCATTAGCGGCGGTTCAGCTAAATGTCATCAGGTGACGTTTCGATAGTGACATCATCATCTTCATCAGTGATGGCAGGGTTCCAGTTACACATCAGTCGGAGATAATTAGGCAGATCCCATCATCATCGATGGCAGGATTCTAGCTGTACACCATTTGGAGAAAATACACCGACATCCCTGGCCAGGGGCTAGGCATATCCCTACTGTCCAGATCCACCTTTCCATCTACTAATACGAGGGGTCATGGCCTCGTGAAACCACATGGCAACCAACCATTACAAGTATTTATTTATGTATTGTATATGTAAGTATATGTATGTATATTATATTTTATTAGTATGTATCTATTCGTACGTAGTGTATGAGGGGGCTCTTCACGGGTGGCACAACACCCGTGCGGATGTCTTCCCTCGTCTGGAATGGATTGAACGTATTGATGCATATCAGATTATAATAAGTACTACCTGGGAGGGTGGTTGCAGTCACTGTAGTGTCGCGAATGGCCAATGGGCTGCAGTTGCTCACAGGCGAGGGTTGGGGAGCCTAGGAAACTCCCCTTCCCCACTCGCATATTTTTGACTTGACAGGTGGCCCGGGACCATCTTTACAGTAGCTTCAGTATATATACCGTAGTTTAACTTAGTTTAACCTGGAGGAGTTGGAATTCGGGGGGCAAACTGGCTCTGAGCCCGGACGCCAGACACTGACGCGAGGGATGGTGCGGTACTTTGCACAGAAGAGGCCCAACATGAAAAGGCGCATCCAGGCTCAGGTCAACGTATCCGGAACTCGTGTCGGGAGAAGGAAGATGGGATCAGTCACCGATGAGCCTTTGGGTATGGAGGGGCCGAATTTAAAGCAACCACATTTTCCGCGTACACATACATTTACACATACCTTCTACAAACCCCTTATCCATTAGAACCCAACGTACCACTAGAATGAGACATAGGGCCAGATACAGGTGACGGAACTTAGGCCGGCTAGTAAATAAACGTAACAATGTAATTGATATAAAGATAATGCAGAGTAAATATAAAAGATCGTAAGGAATAAGCACAGCGAGATAACGGCGGAAGATAAAATTATTAATCAGCGAGGGCGTCGAAGACGGAATCATCCATAGGAGCGGCTACGAAGGACTCGAGGGCTTTCAGGGGATCTATGTACTCTATATGTGCATGCGCATGTGATAACGGCACGTTACTAACCTTTCCAGTGGATGGCGGTCGATCCCATACAGGTAGGACAATGGGGGATCGAGCGGAGAGGGCGTGGGAGCAGAGGATCGCGCACTCTGGAAGCGCAGCTACACCAGATGCAGTGGTTTCAGTCCGTAGGAATGATAGGTAAATAATATAGGGCCACGGAACATAGTATGTTTAGCAATTGCACCGTAGGGCTTAATTGACGTTCTAGGTAGTTTTGGTTGCGTTTTCCATGAACATTCACGAACTTCATACCCCAGTATTTAATTTAAGTTTAGCTTGCGATAGGGTTACCACAAAACCAATTCATCCCCTATAGTTCGAAACAAAAAATTACACAACGTGAACTGGGGAGGTCTTGAATAAAGCGAGGGTGTTTGGAAATACTACGTTAAAAAACCGTAGAGCCTTCATCCGACGTAGATAGATAGCTTGTTTGCCTCTAACAAGGCGTAAACTCAGTTAGGAGTAGGATCGAGCTGAAAGGCGAAGAAGAGGAGCCATCGCAAACTCAGATAAATTAACATGATTTGTGTTTCGTTCAATTAAATGATTATCATGAATATCTTTGCATGGTTATCGCTAAATCCATCAATAATATAAAATTAGGAGTGAATGTAATGCTAGCTGTAGGATAAAAAAAAGCTCGCCTAGATGATTTGGTCAAGCGTAACACATGAGCGAGGAGAGAAATGTAGAGAAAGGATATGAGGCGAGTGTTAAAGGTGGCAGGAACAGAGGGTGTTCGCAAAAGGCATGATCACATAAACCAAATATTGGAGGATGGACTCGTTAAGAGCTTCAAGAGCCGAAGAACGTCGAAGCGTAAACATTGTATGGATACAGCAATATCTGTATAATATACTCAGATAAAACTAAAAAATGCATTTTTTGTGATAACTTGTCTAGAATGTGAGGAAATCGAGCACCTTATTCTCTTCCTTTTTATCGAAATCTTTTTCTCTGGCAAGATTTATGTAACCAGTAACTCCATTCAATATTTGTGTGTATGATAATGAAACTAAATTAACTGATAGTCTCACCTTGAAAGTGTATGAAATCTAGATAGAATACCTACAAATTTCAAATAGAAAAATTAAAGTACCCCTTTTAAAAATATCACATTTCAAATACCTATCAATTACATTTTCAAGTGAAATTTTATGCGTTTGAGACAGTAAAAAATTGCAGTAAAAATTGTTGGAATTAAAACTGCAGATAATTAAAGTGTGACACGGGTCACCCCACCAAATTACACGGTCTTGACATTTATATATTAAGTTTTAGTTTTAGCGAATTAAGTCAATTTAAAAAAATCGTTTTCTATTCATGAATTTTCAGCTCCATAATCCTGCAATTAGTATGTACCATGATTTTTCACGGGTGTACGGCTAGTAATAATTATTAACGATAACCGTATGTGATACAAACCGAAGAGTAGCTTCCAGTACACATTAATATAATGGCAATTTCCTGTAATCCAAGTTTGTAATTTGTTTGTGAGTCCTTGACAAAAATAACTTTTGGGAGTAAACAAGCGATGTCGATTTAGAGAACCCCCAAAACAAATAATAACAGTGACGTAATCAGAGTTTTCATTGTTTCAGGTAAAAATGACGGAGGCCACAAACGCCAACGGTGCCAAACCAGAAAAGGCGGAAAAAAACAATGGAACCAACCCGCCGAAGAACCCGGAAAAAGATGACCAAGACAAGGCGCGATCCTTCAGCGAGTCGCTGCGCTGGCAGTACAAGAACATCATGGAGAAGCTGAGCATCATGAGGGCGAACATCACCGTGGAGCCCATGCTGGCCTGCTACATCATGCCGAGTGTTTTGGCTTCTCTGGCCACACAGAACCTCAATCTAGAAAAGGCTTGCAGGGTAAATTTGAAGTTCGACACGCATATTTGTGACGCGTTGTCGGCGAGAGACACGGCCAACTACACGGCTGAAGAGAGCGAGGTTCAACAGCTGGTAGCGCAGATGCAAGGGTGGAAAACAATCCTTCAATCAGCCTTACCATGCATGCTGATTTTGTTCTTCGGGGCTTGGAGCGACAGGGTTGGACGTAGAAAACCTTGCATGCTTCTCCCTATAGTCGGGGAGTTCCTGACGAGTGTTGGACTCATCGTCAATACGTACTTCTTCCACGAACTTCCGATGGAAGTGGCTGGGGTTACTGAAGCTCTGTTCCCCGGTATAACAGGAGGGTGGTTCACCATGTTTATGGGCATATTCAGTTACGTGGCCGATGTGACAACCGAGGAGACCCGTACTCTGAGGATAGGCATAGTGAATCTGTTCTGTTCTCTCGGTGTCCCTGTGGGGATGGCTCTCAGTGGGGTGTTGCTAAGGGAAATAGGATTCTACGGAGTGTTCAGTATATCGGCCACCCTGTACCTCGTCAGTTTTTGCTACGGATATTTCCTGATAGAAGAACCAGTGAAGCTTACATCATCGAAGGTAAGCTAAGTCTAAGAATAATAAGATATAATATAATATGTAACTGAAACATTATCTTGACTTTGGAGTACTTTCGTTCTAAAATAAATTATTTAAATTGCACATTTTGATCAGGCTTCAAATAAGTTATTTTGAATCCCAATACAAAAAGTCGATATATTTAATGATAGCATTGAATGCATCAAGCAGCGGATCACTTTCATTTAAGTACTCCAAGATATACTTGCATTGTAAATGGAGCGATCTGTAATGCAAAAAAAAATACCTGCATAATTTAACACGAAATTGGATAATCTAGTAAATATTTTTTTGCTGACCAATAGCTGTGTATATAGCCCCCGTAGACTGCAGATTTTTGATCGGCCGACAGTTTGATTAGTTGTTTGACACAATGAATTCGAGAGTGCGCACATCTAAAGATTCGAAATCGCCCGATCAAAAAGTTTGATGGGCTGCCCGATTTCAACTAAAAAGTTTGCCAAATATCAGCTAACTGCTTAATCAGTATGGCATCGAGTGCTCGATCGACAAGCTCTCAGTTTTTTTTACCATTGCTGGTCCAATTAATTTAACAAGATCATTGAACTGTTAAAGCTCATTGTATAAAAAACAAAAAACTATTTCAGAATCAACAGTAGTTTAGAAAGGAGCGTCCAAAGTTTTCCTTGCAATAATCCAACTTCTTCATGTCATGACGCTCGCTTAGTGATCTGGTGGTCGGTGGTTTAAGCCCCATTCCAGGACACCAGCAAGTTAGTCGTATTTTTGTAGCAAAGGCTTTCAGCTTAGTTTGAGAATAATAAGAATATTGACGCAACATGTTTTCCGTGTACGCATCTCTTTCTAAAAAAAATGTATGTGGGGTGCATCCAATAATCTGGTCTCTTCTTCGTTATTCTTCTCCGTTTTACAATGAGATCAAAAATAGCAGTTCTCCGTAACATTTCTTTGTCGCTGAGTACCGCAATGCCACAATTGCAGCTTACCGATTGGCAAACTGCCTGTCCAGCAATTGGCCGAATATCGGACAGTATGCGAATCTACCACCAATCAAATAGTTTAATTTGCACAGTGAGCGAGGATTCAGCCCGATTTGAGTGAACTATCGTTTATCCGATCTTTTAATCTGTAGTCTACGGAGGCAGCTTAAGCTTTGATTACAGATTAAGAATGTATGTAAAAGTATTATTGATTTTTATCAACATTAATTGTATACAGGGTTATTTGGAATACATTAATAACCTCGAAGGACTATATTCCTGCCTTGATTGTGAGTCGAAAGTGTTCAAGCAGTCATGACTAGCGAAGGGAAAAACTACATTTCAAAATGAAGACTACAACACACACACGTTCACCAGTTTGAAGACTACAAAGTGTACACTACAATTGTAGTAAAAACTACTTGAAGTGAAGTAATTGTAGTACTACGAAATGAAGTGAAGTAAATGAAGTGAAGTAATAAAGTAATTGTAATATTAATGAAGTGAAGTAATGAAATGAAGTAATTGTAGTACTAGTGAAGTAAATATTTTTTTCCCAAATAAAAATTTGGCGACCTAAAAAAAAAAAGGTCGCCAGCCAGATTTCTTCATTCGATTCCAAAAAATTTTCATGGGGGGGGGGGTTGTTACAGTTTCCAGAGATTTCTTCATATATCTACATCGACTTCCCAAAAATTTCACGTAGTGTTCGCTTTGAAATGAAGTTTATACTTTCAATAACTTAGGTGTTTGTAGTTTGTAGTGTGCTCTACACTTCAAAACGTGCGAAGTGTGCACTTCAATGTAATGTAGTACTACATTGTAGTAGTGATTACAGAGCGGACCCATCACTAGTCATGACCTAATATCAATAGTTATGGAGTTACGCAATATCAAAGTTAGGATTTTTTTTTCAATATTTCTGACTTATTTATTTCAAAACGTCAAACTATCATTACAGTAACTTATATCGATTACGAAAAAAATCATTTGTTTCAATACAAATTAAATAAAATTATAAAAATCCTGTAGAAATTCCAATTGGAATTGGAAGGTTTCTATTATTTTATTAGACTTGTATTAAAGTGAATAAATTTTTTATAATTGATTTAAGTTACTGTAATGATAATCCAACGCTTTACAAAAAATAAGTCAGAAATATTGAAAAAAAAATGCAAACTCACATGTCGCATATTTCCATAAGTATTGATATTAGGTCATGGTCGCTTTAACATTTTGGACTCATAATTAAAGCAGGAATACAGTCCTGCGAGGTGATTAATGTTTTCCAAATGAGCCTGTGTAAGCTTGTAATTAACCAATTCCCCAGGAACAACTGACCCAAGTGACAACCACCTGGTCCGAGACTATTAAGAGTTTCTTCGACGTGAATCATGTGAAGGAGACGTTCACCGTGGCTTTCAAGAAGGGACCGGGAGCCCGCCGGCTCAGGGTCACCATGCTCATGATTGTCGTCTGCGTCGTGATCGGACCTCTCCACGGTAAGCACCTTTTTATTATAATTAGTCATTGTATTAACAAAGCGAAAATCAACTCCCGATGAGCTGGTTAACATAAGATATGTTAATATAACGTATTATTCATTTTGAAGCATCTTTTGTCTCACTGCACACTATCTAAAATAAGCACATTATGAAAAATCTGTATTGAGGCTAAAAAAGCGCACAGTAAGTAGTAGGCTCAACTTATAAAACTGTAATATTAAAAATAATATAGGAAATTTTGTGAAACAATTTATGAAAAAGTTTATCTTCAATAATGGAACACATTTAAGAAAAACGTTTAAAAACGTTAGATTTTATCAACATTTTTCTTCGTTAATATGTCTACACCCTCATTGTGTTAAAGTGATTAGTATACAGGGTTATTTGGAAAACATTAATAATCTCGCAGGACTATATTCCTCCCTTGATTATGAGTCGAAAATTTTCAAACTATTGTGACCTAATATCAATAGTTAAGGAGATATGCGACATCAAAGTTTGCATTTTTTTTTTCAATATTTCTGACTTATTTTTTGTAAAACGTTGGACTATCATTACAGTAACTCATATCGATTACGAAAAATTCATTCGTTTCAATACACGTTAAATAAAATGATAAAAACCCTGAAAAAATTCCAATTGGAATGTTTTCCTATTGGAATTCTAAGTATTTTATTTTTTTATTTGACTTGTGTTAAAGAGAATGAATTTTTAATATTCAATATGAGTTACTATGATGATAGTCCAACGTTTTACAAAAAATAAGTCAGAAATATTGGAAAAAAAATGCCAACTTTGATGTCGCATATCTTCTTAACTATTGACATTAGTCATAATAGTTTGAACATTTTCGACTCATAATCAAGGGAGGAATATAGTCCTGCGAGGTTATTAATGTTTTACAAATAACCCTGTATATATTAAAAGTATGAATTTATATAAAAGTTTTTTGTGCGTCCGTTATATACACAAAACGTTACACTTTGTTATTAAGTATTTACTTTTCAGCTTTGTGACACGCTCTTAAATGAAATATATGGGAATTAATGTCCTCATTTACTCTCTTTTGAATTTCACATAATTGTCGGCGCGCAGTTGCAGTAGAAATGTTATAGAATATTAAGCTGATACCATCAATGAATTTTCTGTAAGAAAAAAACTTTTAACTAAGGCTCATTCATGTACGAAGTTATACACGTTGAATACCTATGTTATAAAATTACCTATTACTAGAAGAAAGCTAAGAGCTAGTTTTTTTGAGGTCTTAATCCTAGGATTGGTCTGCACGAATCACTCGGTCTCTCCACTCCTCTCTGTCACCTCCCAGCCTCTTCATTTCTTGGTAGGTGCTACAGCGCACATCTTCGATAACCTGGTCTATGGAGCTTGATCTCGGGCGGCCTCTACGATTATTATAGGAGCTAGTAAATGCAAAGAAGTAGCCGCTTCGGGGCTACTGATGGCTGCTGCGCTACTACGGCTAGAGTTTCTGTGTCGATTTTTTTTTAATATAGTACAATGGCTCCCTTGCAGCCAATATTGGCTTCTGTGCGGCCACAGACGAAAACATAATAAATTAATCAAAAGAGATGTGGTAAGATAGTAATAACCAACAAGACAATCTCAAATAACTGGAATACAAACAAAAATAGCTTTCTGGAGAAGTGTATATATACGTCTTTATATTCCTTTTAAGATCATATTCAATAAATTATATCTATCCTCTACTTTTTAATAATACACTTGGCTAATATGGTACGTGATTCAAAAAATCTATTAATTTTGCGAAACCGTATATATGTGTGAGTATCCAACCAGATTAAACTGTTGGTAGATAAATATGTTGCAAAACAAATACGTATATATTTTCCATAAATAATTATTCATTTTTTAATAATATAATATGCAAATCAATCATATACTGACAAAATACTCTTGAGATTTCTAAACCACTAAAACATGATCTGAAGTATCATTGAACTGAAATTCTCTGAAGCATAATATTAAATTGTGTATTTAAATTTAATTTAAAAATAACAATTTGTCACTATGTAAAAAATATATTTTACTGTAATAAAATAGTGTGATACTTAGTAGCAAATTCGAAAGGAGCACAAAAAATTCTTCTGCGACTTTCTCGATAAGTATGACGTAACAAATGTTACATAAAAATTATAAATGTGTCTATATATTATTTAAAAATCAACGTCTGCCTGTCAGTCTGTTCTCTGTACAATTTTATATTTGATATCCAGATTTTGCATAATTTTTCTTTAGGTCCCTGCACAAAAAATAGGCAGAATCTCTCCACCAGCTCAGCTGGATATAAATGTCATCAGTTCCAAATTAAATTGAATACCATAAAATTGGCATAGATGCCTACTATGTAGTACACTGCCCAAAGCATTAAAATTCTCTTCCACCCCTGGTTGTATTGAATGCCATCCGTTCAAATTTTTTGTGGCAGCAAAAACTCCTTAGAATCCTACGCAAAACATAGGCCTCATTCCCCCTCTTTCTGGCTGCTGCAACCACGAACATAAATGTATTTTGTTTTGAGTGCTATGCATGCAAAATATTGCGTATCTTTAGGATCCTGTGCAAAACATGAGCATCATCCCTGAATGGTAATTTCATTCCATCTCTTTCTCTCGTATCACGTTCGTGTTCATGTTGATAATTTTTTTCCAAGAATGCTACAATTATTTTACGTAAACACAATTAGCTTTAAGTTTTTTTAATACATTTTTATGAATATCAGATTCAAAGATATTGCATGATGTAGAAATTACACACGTTAGGTAAAAGATTCAAAAGATTTGTCACGGAATCCATGAATGGAACATTGAATTGATTTTTATTATTTAGCTGATATCAAGTACGAGTTATCCGTTTACTGACTGTAAGCATATTTTAATGTGATACAAAAGTCTACGTAAGATGTAAGAGCACATGTCCAGTAATATTTTAATTGCTGTGGCGGTATGATAACCACAAAAACATTGAAGTAATTTGTAACTGCGTCTAAAACGAGTTTAATTTATTAACTTGTTACTTTCTTAATTTCTATCTATGTGGATATTGGCGCTTTTGCATCTACACACTTGTTCTACATCATTTTGCATCTACACATATTCAATAATATGGTGTGATTCTAAATATAACATAAATTATCTCAAAGATTTTTATTATGAATATATAATAATTACGCCAGCAATAAACTCCGATGAATGCAATAATTGTCGGAAAATCGGAAACCTGCGCACTCCACATTCGCGAGTACTATAACTTGTTGGTCTACACATTTTTTTTCACCTAAATGAAGAGTCCTCTATAATGAAATATAGAATACGAGAACATCCCTGTTATGGTACATAGCAAATTAGTTATTTATTACGGTGTATATATAAAATTAAATGAGTTCTCCATAACAATACACGCAAAAAGAGAACTTCCCTATTAAGATATGTATATTTAAAATCAAGAGTTCTCTATATTGAATGATACATAGAAAATGAAGACTTCCCTATTATGACACACAGCAAATGAAGACGTAATTTTCACGGTAATTTAAGATATATGTGGGGTATAAAAGTAAAGGCAGCAATATACAAAAAATAAAAATATATTTTGAATGCAGTCACCGAAATTACAATTTAAATATGTACTGAATTCTAGATTTTATGTAGGTAACTATCCCTTCCAAAATCATGTTTCCTTTAAATCGATAGCCTATTTTTCCTATAAAATCTCGAGTTCAGTACATTATAAATTAGTAATCCTCGATGAGTGCATTCCTTATTTTTTTTATGTTGCTGCCATTGATTTTATTTCCTATATATACTTATATGCAAATATTATGAGGTATAAAACCAAAGGCAGCACTATCCATAAAATTCAATACAGCCATCGAAGATTACTAATTTATAATGTACTGAATTCGAGATTTTATAGGAAACATGGCCTATAAATTTATAGAAAACATGATGTTGGAAAGGATAGACATAAAATTTAGAGTTCAGTGCATTTTAGATTATCAGTCCTCGATGACTGAATTCAAGACATTTTTATATTTTTTTGGTTATTGCTACCATTGCTTTTATATCCCACGCATGAAGAAATTTTTTATTGTATCCTATATATGCTATTTTACATGTTTAAAAGTTTAATATTATGTATATGCACAATACATTATTTTTCATATTAAAACTATTCCATTATAATATCTACTATGTTTAAAATACAAATATTTAATCAATTTTTTAAATAGTACTTTTTAACAAAATTCGGTCCTTGCACTCCATGGGCGTGATAATGACTTCTCATACCAAGGCATCTTCAATTTAATTAAAAAAATATTATTAATATTCACAATTTATTATACAATACAAGCTACTAATTGGAGCACAATACAAGATACTAATGTACAGCCAATATTCGAATGTTATTAACCTCAAAACATAAACGTCACTTTTAAAATAATACAAATCGACATATGTCATCAGCATGTACAATAGAGATGGGAAAGTTCATTCAGTTCACTGAACTGTTCGTTCACCAGATCGTTCAGCCAAATGAAATGTTCACTTTAAATCGTTCAGTAGTTCTTTGAATTTTTGTAAAGTGAAGTGTTCAATTAGTAGTTCATAATCTTTTTTCCGATACGTATTTTCTAAAGACCAAAAAAAAGGTCACCGGGGAAAATAGATCGATGTATTGAAGAACAATATAAAATTAAATAAATGATTTGTTTTTCTTTTACCGAACTAGTGAACGACTAGTTCACTAAAGTGAAAAGTACCGTTCGTTCGTTCAGTACAGTGAACTGTTCTAAAAGAACATAATAATTTAATAACTGATTTGTAAAATTAATGAATGATAATTGTATTGTCATCCGGAATTCATATTTGTGCTAAAGTTTAGATCGTACCATACAATAAATCTCAGCGTCTCCTGGCTTTGTGCTTGCTGATCAGCCCGATCTGGTCGGATTGAGCTTGAAAATAACAAATTGAAGAGGACAGGCATCAACAATGAGATAATTAGATCTGTAATGACAGCTGACCGTACGGCATGTGTATACGGAGGTAGCGTCCATGTCCCCGATGAAGCAATGCACGAGAAGGTCATGCACTTGACAATGGCGATGGTTGTGTCCGTACTCCGTACCTATAATTACTTGGCATTGTTGCCGACTTGTGTAGTCTGCTTCATCATTACGTCGCTCTCGTGAACATCCGAACAATGAACATTTAATATTGTAAAGAAAATAGACACCCGAAATTGGACACCCGATTAAAATATGTAATGTGTATTTATTTAGCTGCGGTTGATGCGATTATATAAGTCACCCACCTGGAAAAACACCTAATAATAAAGGATTGAAAATAGATTGCGCATGCAAGCACCAAAAACTGTAAACCAAACATTTATTTAATTATTGCCAATTTCATAAATGATATGTCAGTTACTTTGTGGCGCAACATGATTATTTTAATGTTTACTAAACTAAACCTTGAAAACATACATTGTTTGAATACAGATTGTAGATTGGATAAGTCATAAGTTATTGGGAAATGGGATAAGCTTATGGAGAGGTCAATGGGCAATCCAGGTCGAAGTAAGCACAGCACTGGTTCCTCCCTCGTGAAAAGGGCGGTAGATCTTGTTAACTTCTCGTGACAACGTTTTCCTTATCAGAAGGTTATTGTACAATCACGCAAAAGAGGCGCACACAGAACTTAAGCAGCCAAAGAAGTTAAATTTACAAAGTCATAGAAAAAACTAAATTTTTGTAGAGCTTGCGCTATGGAAAGGTGGATGTAACTGTGATGTGTCTGGATGAACGTCTGTCTGAGCGCATGAAAGGAACGGAAGATAAAGAGGAAAAATGGGATAAAAGAGACTCATCGTGAGGGGCGCGCCATCACGAAAGCACGCACTTGGAGAGCTTTTTTTCTCTTCAAATAGAGATGCGAACGGAATACATGTCACATCAATATTCTTACTATTTTCAAACTAAGCTAAACGCTTGCGCTATGAAAATAGGACTAATTTGTTGGTCTGGAGTGAGATTCGACCGCGATCTTTGGATCACGAGGCGAGAGTCCTAACCACAAGACCAATAGCTACTCTTTATTTAGATTGTACCTTGTCGTGATTACATTTTGTACGGAACAAAAAAAAGCCCAGAAGCATATTTGAACTTTCAATGAGGATTCCAGATATCCGAAAAAGATCCTTCCTAGACCAACGGATGGATATCACAATAACCAATCCGTGTTTTCAGTCGATAATGCCAATATTGACAGGAGCGTTGCAGTGAAGGTAACTTAATGTTATTCATTAATATTTTCAATATCAATCCTTTAATAATCAATAAGGTACCGAGTACGGAACTTGTAATTTACAACCATGGAAAGATTGATAGTTTCAATTATGTGATGAGAAAATTCCTAGAAGCCATTATTTTTGGCAACCGCAATGTTATTTTATTCACGTATTTAGGTTCATTGCGTTTTGATCTATGTAAGTATTTAGGTACTGTCACAATCTGCACAAATTATTTCATATATTCCACAGTTTTCTAGTATACCAATTTCTTTACCTTACTAAAATTAAGTAATTAGCTGATTGGCTGTTTTCCATTAAATGTAATTTAAAAAAAGGCAATGGAGAAAATTTAAAAATGGCTTTTTTGAACCAACAAAATATTTAGAAGGCGATATTTAAAAAATTTTGTAACTGTAAAAAAACGGTAGGACTGGCCATGGTAGGACGACGATTTTTATGGACCCTCTGCTTTATGCAGAACTACGAGTAAGTTCAATTAATCTTGTGAGAAATTCATCTAATCATCATCAAATATCTAGTGAATAGTTAGTTCTTTTTACAACAAAGAAAGATAAGACACAGATTATAAGAAATTATGTAAATATAAAAACGTTAGAAATAACGCGGTAGAGTTAGTTTAAGAACATTTTATAGTATGTTCGCGAATGGACTTCACGTATGTACATATATTTATTATTATTTATTGTTATTTATTATTATTTATTGTAAGAACATTTTTAATATTTCATTCAGCCTTTTTCTCTCTGCTTCTTTTTAAAATATGTCAAATAATCACCATTATAAACATATTAGATTTTTTTACGGCGAAACTATTAATTCAAATATGAGGTGCAGTTTATGGAAAACTTGGCTCTAAATTACTGGCACGCGAGCATGCGCAGTATTGAGCTTCTTGAGCTAATGCTAATTAGTAGATGTGTGTACGCACATTGCTAGTAACGAGCACGCTAATAAAATAAGCATGATAATAATGAGCAAGTGTGTACAGTTGTTAGAGCATGCTAGTTTTGAGCATACTAATGAGCTTGCTCAAAAATAAGTATGTGCATCAGTACCTTAAAGTATTTAATGTTTTTGGAAATAAGCGTCATCACTATTGTATTGAAGTGGTCCAAAGGTCGTTTTATGAATGACGCCTATGACATTAATGTGTATGTGTAAAAATTAATAAAAAGCACAAATACACTCGACAGTAATACCTACATTTTTTGTGTGAAGTGAAAAATAATGTAAATTATGTAAGTGCGGCAAATAATACAAAATTATGTAATTATTCGAAAAATTGAAAATATTAAAAATTGTTGTAAATTGGTCAAACATGTTTTTCGACTCTAAAAAATCACATGAATTGATATTTTCGATGTCGATGTATTAGAAATAAGAAATGTGATTTTGACATTTTCTTGGAACCCATAATATGGTTGAACTGAATAGTGACGAGTTTAACAAGCATGTCCCAAGCCTCGCGCGACTTCTAACATTTTAATTCGTGTTATTAGCGAATGCTGAAGCGAATTGTGAGCGCCTATTTTCTGCAATCCGCAGTGTGCTTAGTCACTTAGTGAATGAAAAACAAGTCAAATTATTTCAGTTAGTATGTAAAAGATATGCATTTTTAGAGGTTTTTATTTGATTCGTTTGTTGTGGAATCTCGTAAATGATTTGTCACGATCTTCCCGACTAGCTAGAGCGCTGAAACATCTGACATTTACGTATAGTGCATGACTATACAATACAAAATCATTTTCGACGTTATTTGATCATCATTTCTATTCAAATAAACAATGTTCCACTATTATTTAACATCAAATGTTCCGATTTCACATTTATTAATGTTAGTCGGCAGATTTAACTTTGACATTGGGCGTCGGAACAAAATGTCTTTTAATTATCTTTAAATGAAATAACTATTTGTATAACACCACTTTATTGAGTTTACACCAACTAGTTTCAACTCACAGCTGAGTCTTTATCAGGGTTCAGTATTAACTAAACATAAACAGAATTACAAGCAATCAAGAAAGCATTAAGGGAAGAAAGAGACGGAACATCAACTGTGGTGGGGGTTGGGTGAAAGAGAGCGGGTATGGGTGGGTGCAGTTAATTGGAAGGGGAATATATTTAGAATTGGACTATGCGACAAATCTAATTGTTTATTAAGTATATATTTTTTATCTATTTTTAATGATTTTTTTATTTCTAATGCTTCCAAATTATTGAGATGCATACCTATGTTATTTCTATGAAGTACATCTACACCGGAGGATTGGTCAAATGTGTGTTTTTTTTCTATCAAATGAATTGCAAATTCTGAATAGCCTACACTATTAAAGCACCTTTTATGTTCAATGACTCTTGTATTTATATTCCTAGCTGTTTTTCCTTCGTAAAATGCAGGACAATCGTTGCACTTAAGCTTATATATCCCTGAATAGCTAAGTTTATGTTCTTTATCTTTATAATTTATCAAAAGCCTCCCTAAGTTGTTATTTTTGTAAAAAGCGGCTTTAATTTCAGGTGGAAATTTTAATTATTTAATTTGGCAGCCAAGGAGGATGGTTTAATGAATTGTATTTAAGCAAGTAAATTAAGATAATAAAATTTGTTTTAAACATTAAAACAACGTGCTTAATATTTGTAAAGTGCATGGGTGATGTTAAAAAATCCAGTACAAATGTACGCAAAAAAAGTGTATAAAATAATGACTTCAAATTTTTTTTTGATTTATTTTCTTATATACCTAGTAGGCCTTTGCCAAAAAGCATACAGACGGGATTGCCACAGACAGTCTAACTTGTCACAAGCAAATTTTTAATGTTATGAATGTCTAAATAAAGACTATTAATATTATTATTATATTTCTATTATTGAAAGAACGCTCTTAAAAAAATAAATTGACGATTAATATATGGTTTTTGTTAAAAAAAAAAAAAAAAAAATTTACACAGAAAAAATCGTATAATATCATTTTATTAAATATTTTCTCGATTTTGGTATTATATATTTCCATCCGACATAACTATAAAGGAAATATATAGACGAATAGGAAATGCATGGAAGCAATATTGGAGTCTAAAGGAAATCATGAAGAACAGAGATATGAACATAGACGTCAAAAGGAAACTCTTTGATTCCTGGATTCTGCATGTCCTAACTTACGGTTGTCTAACCTGGGCGATCACTAAATCTCACGAAAGAAAGCTAGAATCAGGCCAAAATGCTATGGAGAGAAGTATGTTGGGGAAAAAACCAGATAGAATAAGGAATTCAATAATCAAAGAACAAACAAAAACGAAGAATGTTAAAGTACTCATCAGAAGGCTTAAATAGAAATGGACTAGACATACAATCAGGGGAAGGGAGAAATGTTCAAAAACAATACTGTATTGTTTCACAAGATACAAGAAAAGGAAACGAGGCAGACCTTCTAGAAGATGGGTGGATGAGATCAAGGCTACAAGCAGGTGGAGCATGGACAGGATAGCAAAAGATAGGGAGGAATGGAAGCAATTGGAGAAGGCCTTTGCCAAAAGGCAAAGACGGAACTGCCATAGTGTGATAGCCTAACTTTTCACAAGCAAATTTTAAATGTTATGAATGTCTGAATAAAGGCTATTGTTATTAATATATTTCCATTATTGAAAGACTGCTCTTAAAAAATATTGAATTGGCGATTAATATGTGGTTTTCGGAAAAAAAGAAGTTTTTCTTTTTTTACACAGAAAAATCGTAATAATCGCAATTCAATTTTCAAGTAAATTTCTCTAAACTGAATGAGAAAATATTCAGTTTAGAGAGATTTACGTTGCCGGGCCGTGTCGGGTCGTGTCGGCCAATGAAGAAACGCCCTATTCAAATGAAAAATTAATCGAGACGGCGTATGAAAATAAAAAAATCAAATTTTTCTACATAAATAAAAGTATATACTGACTATGATGAGTTAGGTGTTTAGTTAACGCAACAGATCGACTATTCCTTCAGATTAAAAAAAATGTTTAGTGATCTGAAGGAAATGTCGAATAATATTGCGTAGAAGATATTTTATTATTTGATACTGTAGCGAAATGTTCGAATAAAAAACTAACCCGTAAAAAAACAAGTTTTTATTATACTCCCTTTCTCATTTACTAGTGGAAACTGGTTTGGCGCTTAACCTACACGTTGGGCTTCGGTCGAGCGACGATACGAAAGGGAGTAATAAAAAAAATTAAAAATCCAAAATTATACTATAATCAAGTTCCGTGTCTACCACACGCGTTGAAATATTTTCATACAACTTAGTAAGTTGTATGAAAAAACAATTAAAAATTTGAAAAATACAAAAATTTATTAATTTTTTTATAACGAAAATTTTATAGATCTTCTTGATCGTCGCCACGAGTCTGCTTGCAAAGTTTCTGCTCGATTGGATTACGGGAAAAGGTTTGAAAATCGATCTAAATTTTTTACGTCAAGCAAGCAGACGAGTTAATATAAAGGGAGTAAAAAAAATTCTATCGACTAGGTCAATAGTATTCGATAAATGAAATTTATCTCGATGTTTGTGTAATCGATAATGAACGATATTAATCGATAACAGTGTTTGTTATTGTTACTTGTTATTAATACTAAACTCATATCTTTTTATTTTATTTATTTAAAAAAAAATCCTTGTTTACAAATAAATACTAATTTAACAATAAAACATAAGATAAAACATAAGATAAATTACACATTTTTTTGTTTTGTTTAATTTGTGGATTATGCCACTCTACTAGGCTACGCCTGTCCCAGAGTGGCGTTATAGAATACAATTATAATATTTTTTCGAGTTCGTCAGTAGTATTTATTTTCATAAGGTAGTTATTATGTATCTACAGAGTATCAAGTGGAATGTTAGTGAAAGTTGAGTTAGTCATAAGTCCAAGTGTAAATATGTGTAGAATAATTTTTTAATGTAAAAAGGGTTAAAGTTTTGTTTAAGATTATTTTTTATTTTCCTTAATTAATTTATTTATTTATATAGGTATATATTTTTATTTGAAGACATTATTATACAATTACAGTAAGTAAATTTTCAGTTGCTCTTCTACCTTTGGAGGTACGCCAGTTGTTTGCTAAAGCTTTTATTTTATTAATTGAGTATATTCTGATTTCCGGGAAGTCTGTTTTAAATATGTTAAATATTTTAGGCCCTATGTATGAGTAATTTTTCTGTCCGTGTGTTGTCTTAGTTTTTGGTATTTCGTCAAGGTTTCGTAATGCTTGTCTAGTATTATGTGAATGCGAGTTACTGGTTGCTGTTAGGTGGTGATATCTATTGATATTGTTTAATTTTGAAAAACCTCGAAAATTAAAGAAAAATTTTGACACAAGCCGCCATTTTGATACAAGATGAAAGAGTCGGTAACGTAACAAGTCGAGATATTTACCAGTCAAATTTTTCTTCTCTTTTCCGGCGTCTGGTGCTTTTAATAATAAAAGTGTTAAAGAATTATCACAGCATTATGAAATAACGTACGTGACTCTGCATAACAATTGTTTAATTATATAATGGCTGTCCACTTAGTGAGTTACCTACCTATCTGTATCTGCCACCTTACTTCGCTAAACTCGAGACAAAATTGAATCTTTCCGGCTATTCAAAGTAATCCAGTGAGAATTGTTTATTTCTTTGGAATTACAGCTAAAACATATAATGGCCCGTGTCAACGTAAAAAGACATGTGATTAGGGAATGCAATCCCGGGTCGGGATTGCCCTTTCGGGATCCCTCGAGATTAGAATTTCCAATCCCGCGGGACCCCTACGGATCGGGATCCCGAATACTTTTGTGTTTTTTTGTTTATAGAGCTGAATAGCAATTAACGAAAATGCCTTGCATTTTTATATCAGCAATTTTAATAAAATGTTCATTATTAATCATTGCAATATAGTTTTAGTAGACGTTTTACAAGCATCAATCTGTCAATGTAGTAGAGTAAAACCTACTAACTAGTAGTAGTTTTTATTACTATGTTAGGTTGATAAAATACAGCAGATATTATTCAAAGCTATTTTCATTATTTGAATGTGACATGAACATAAGTTTTAAGTACTTAATAAAAGCTCTATAGACATGTACAATTTCATTTCATTTATTTATCTTCATCTTGTTACACGACATAGGAGATGGAGCCGCTCATCTCACTAGGAAGAACCTGTGCCGAGATGAGCAGCTGAACAATATAGTGAGAACAAAAAATAATAAAGATATACAACAAAATACTATATAACTATATATATATAATATAATTAAACATACAAAACATAAAAAATGCTGATGAATCCCGATAATCCCGATAATCCCGATATTTCTCGTCCGATTTTCGGTTCGTGATTGATCTTATAAAATGCCTCGAGATCTCGCGGGATCGGGATTGCATTCCCAAGATGTGATATATCTCAGAGATTTAACTGACATAAATCTCAGTACCATGAACAAGTATTGACTTTTAATGTAGTTTTTTAATACTCATACATAAACAAAGATCAATTTGAGAGCGAGAATCGACATATGTGCACAAATATTGCATACAACATACAAAACCTACTACTATTTATTACTTAAAGATATAAAAACAGAAGAAACAAAAAATTAACAATATTTATTCCATTTTAATTGCTGCTATGGTGATTCTAACTATAATGACATGGGTCAAGAACATATGTGGGGTATATGACCAAAGACAGCAATATCTAAAAAAATTTAAAAAATGTTTTGAATGCAGTCACCGAGGATTACTAATTTAAAATGTACTGAATTCTAGATTTTACGTATTATCCTTTCAAAATCCTATTTTCTATAAAATCTTAAATTAATTATATTATAAATTAGTAATCCTCGATGACTGCTTAGTTTTTGGATATTGCTGACTGCTTTTATATCCCACATTTTTTTTCTCAATTAATAAATAAGTTGGATGTACCTTTTATAAATTAACCTATTAAAAAATAATATAACAGTATAGACGGAATGGAATTATAAAAAAAATAAAACTGCGATAGCTAATAATAGCGGAAATAAATAGATTTTTATCGCGGGTTATAAAAATTGTTGATTGATAAACATGGGTAACAAATACAAGAAAATCTTGTCCATTGCTATGAATTAAAGCTGCAATTACATCGCGCTAAGCCAATCAAATACATTAAACATAGTAGTAGTTCATTATTCTAGTGGTTATGACACTCGCTAGTGATCATGTGGTCGGGGGTTAGATCCTTGTTCGAGGGGACAGTCAGGTTGGTCCTATCAAGCATTTTGCCTATATTTATGTAACACATTTGCCGTTTAGCAATTCGAAAAAAAAATAGGGCACACTTTTATAAGTTTGCTTAGGATTTCAATAGTAATTTAAATCATAATCGAAGTTAATTTATTCCTTGAATTTTAGCAATTGGTGACAAAAATATCGCAAAAATACACTCATTTGACTAAATATTTTTTTTATAAATGATAATTAACGTGTCTTAAAAATGACATGATTTAAAATGGCAATAGGTAGGGCATGTTGCAAGGCAGGATGTACACGATGGACTCCCAGAGTTCTGAAGTGGAGAATAAAAGAGGTGTTGGAAGACCTCAAAAGAGATGGGCCGACGATATTAGCCGCTGTGGGGGGAAGAAATGGCTACAACTAGTAAACAACAAGGAAGGATGGAAGGGTATGGAAGAGACATATATCCAGCAGTGAAGAGATGAAGACTGAAGAAGAAGAAGAAGAAGAAGAAGAAGATGACTTAAAATATCAAAATACTATTGTTTTTTTTATTTCTTTCTTTTCTCTCTATGAAATAATAAAATTCATTATATCTCTCAAAATATCACACAAATCATATTAGTAATTTTATATTGTGTTATCATTGAAAATATGCAAATGCTGAAAGTTTCAGAACAGAAAAGGTATTCGGGAAGTTGTTGATATTTCGATTTTTAAATTTGGATATGAACAGTCAAGTGAAACTAAATAAAAGCGTGTAAAAAGAATTAATTCAAATTGATCCACCATGATATATTATCTTTCCAAAAAATACATTACAGGCTTAAAATTTCAAAGAATAAAAAACGATACTTAAAAAAATAATAATTCTTTAGCTTATAAACTACTTTTTGGATAAAAAATTAAGTAATGGTGTTTGAAATGAGCTTAATTTTTTTATTTCAATTTTTAATTTTTGAAAACTGGCTCAGTCTAAATTTCGTAAAATTTCCGCACTTTACGTACTCAGCTCCACGTTAATCGATTAATTAGCGGTTTAATGCGGGAAATGATAGCATTTAGCCTAAAAGAGCTTGTTGATTTTCGCGAAAATCAAATTTACGCTGTTTAAGATTTTCCTGTAATCCATTTCAGTGCCTAGAAAACAAATTGGCATCCAAAATTTTACTGCTCAGATCTGATACATCCAGTTGAGGTTGTCGTCAGAATGATTTGGTTCAATTTATCGTAACGACTTTCACGAATCAGTTAGCACCTAGGAGAGATAAAATTGGAGTGGAGAGCGCGCGA
The DNA here is from genome assembly GCA_016648135.1 of Agrypnia vestita. Lineage (NCBI taxonomy): Eukaryota > Metazoa > Arthropoda > Insecta > Trichoptera > Phryganeidae > Agrypnia > Agrypnia vestita. The sequence goes on from JADDOH010007682.1 coordinate 24,043, forward strand.
TGTGGCTCATGCGCCAGAAGACAGCGTTGACCTCAGACGCTCGTCCAGCTGATCCAATTGGTTGTTCCAAAGGCCGTAAACAACATTATTCGAGAAGGGTTCGTAATGTCTCGCATCCGGAGGCCGTGGTTGGCTTCGGACCCGCAATTGCACATGAGATCATCGGATTCCCTCCATTTTGTGAAAGTCAATTCGTTCAGCAACTTGGACAATGTCTTTATCAACGCCAAGATGGGAAATTGAAAATACATCTTTGTGAGAAGACGCTGCTAAAAAAAGTTGCTTTATGTAAAGTCAGGCTTCCGCCGTTGCTTTTATTCAAGCAAGGTCTTTCGCAGTCTCCCTTTTAACATCCTGCAAAAGCTACACTGGTTCGAAACGTGTATTTGTACTATTTATGCGTTTGTATATAAACGTAACGCCTTTTAGACGTCCTAAGTCACCTCTCTCCGATACGGTATTACCACACACTACATTAAGACGTACATACCCTGCTTTAGACACGGTACTGCAAGCCAGTACTTGACCTAACACAAACTTGGATACACCCTGACTTCGGTATGGTATTACAAGCCAGTACTTAATCAACACATACTCATCGCATCAGCCCTTACGATGAACCCGGATCCGAAACGTCGGCCGGAGGGGTCACATATACACGGCAGAATATCTCATAAAACTAAGACATAGATCTAAAATAATATAGGGATCTGTTAGGGATAAAGAAACAGCTGTGATAAGATGGAGACCTAATCAAATATCCCAATTTCGATTGTCTGTCTGTCCATAACTTGCTGGAATTACAACAAAAACACTGACGATGACTAGCCGCTAATGATGCCCGGGCGCCCGAGTGTAACACGTCAATCAGCGGATTACACAAGGATCCTTATTAATTATTATTATGTCCCGTGATTTTTCACAAGTTAACGCCTAGTTAGAGTTATAAATCGGCAAAAAAGGAACACGAAAAAGTAAAAATTTACTTAATAATGATTTTAAATGCACAATGATGAAGCATTTGTATTGTCATCATAATTTAAGAGACATTGGGCATATAACATCAGACAAGTTGTTCAACGAAGCGCAAAAGAAGAGATTGCAGAAAGAAATATAATAAGAAAGGGAGACATATTTGATACTGGGTGTAAATCTACAGAAAAGTATAATTTAAAATGCTTAAGAATGATTGTATATAGGTACACGGTAACAATTTGTAGCTAGGACGGATTAAAAGTTCTAACGTATGTACTTTAATTTTTGAAATGATTATGATTTAGCTAATTAAATTCGGAAATATACCAAGTTGGCGCTCGAAGATTATTACCAGGAAAAGGTTTTATTATAATTATGGACATTCATCACTCACCAACGTTACTCTCATCGACCTTATCTTTCTAATGTTCATATTATTAAAAACTTAGATAGTATAGAATATTTTGAGTTGTTCAAATTTTTCAGAACAGTACTGGATTTTTGCCACAGGGATATCATTTATCAATAAATGTACATTATAGATGTCTCACAGAGACGAAACTGCATTATTATGGGAAAGTAGGTATAGAAGACTTTGGGTGTACATTGAGCTTGCGACCTATCATATAGTAAAGTAAAGTGATCACTGTACACAATGTAACGTTCGCCATTTCCACCCATGATAGAATATACCGTGTCTACTAATTTTTGAAAGTTGTATATATATTTAAATTATGCCCCATGTTTCACATATGAGTTGTAACCATCCTCTACGCGGCCAGCACCAAAGCTTTTTCATTCCCCTTAAATGACTACAGATGTCGCTAATGAGACATCTATATTTGATTTTGGAATTTGTTAGCAGTATACTTTATCTGTGTAATGAAATTCATCCGAATTACACTAGCATTACACTAGAATACGCCAGAAATATTATTTCAAATTTTTATTAAACTCCTTTTTTTACCAGTATTTTCATTCAAAATATTTTGAGTATGTTCAAATTTTTCAGAACAGTACAAGTGCATAAAAAGAAATCGTCGAAAAAATCGAATAAAACACAAAACTAAACTAGGAGTAGTTCATCGGGTAAACATAAACGAGTCTAAACTTGCTTATACGTGTAAAATAAATTTATCATTTTTATGTAACAAGTCTTCTTGCTGTATATTTGAAACTTATTTTGAGATTTGAATCACCGAATCACCCGAAATACAAATATATAAAATGCATATCATCTTTCTCTCGAGAACAGTAATGTGGATGTAGACTGTGGACCAATTCGTTAAAATAAAAAATAGCTCAGTGCTGAAGCGCACACGGTAGATGGTTGGCAAGACACAATCCATTAACTATTAGATCTATACGCCATTACTGCCCACGTTCGAGCGATTATCGCCCGAGTGCAGCAATCACATGCATCCATCTCATGCAGATTTGGGCAACTTTGGGTGCGCGAAGAAATAAATATTCTCAATAAAACGGACATCACAAAAATAGTTGTTGTTTAAAATAGTCTATGAGAACTCGACAAAAAATGCAAAACTATTCATAAGTCCACAGCTTGAATCGGGTTGAAACATAGAAACAAAGCGTCGCCATGCAGATGATGATAATATAGAGCGACCTGTTTGAATATGTTTATCTGGCAAAAAGCGTTAATTTCATAATTGTGGGATATAAAAGCAAAGGCAGCAGACATCCAAAAAATTAGAAAAATGTTTTGAATTATTATAGGATTATTAATTTAAAATGTACTGAATTCTAGATTTTATGTATCTACCTCTTCCAAAATCATGATTACTATAAATGTATAGGCTATGTTTCCTATTAAATCTCAAATTTAGTACATTATCTCATTAAAATCTCAGCTCTGGCTTTAAAATTAGTTAGAAAAATGTTTATCTAAATTTCGTCTTTTAGATAGTGGCGTTTTTCTAATTCCCTCGTTTGTTCGTAGCATTTTGTTTTCCAAAGCAAGAAGACATCAAAAATAAATTTTATTGATATATTGTCAACATTTTTTAACGTCAGAATATGACTTTATTGAATACTTCTTAGATTTTTTAATTTTTTAAATACATTTATTAGAGACACTAACAGGATAATAGGTACATGATACTCTAATAATAAAACATTATAAATGAAGACAATGCCCATTATCCCAATTACAAGTGTCTTCAGCACGCTCTAGTAACATGTATTTTTGCATTTAAGTATATTTTTGGATCTATAGGTTCAGGTCATCCTTTAGAAAATATTGTATATGAGTGAGTTTTTAAACGATGATAAGGTATCTGCAAGAATATCAGCATCAATGTTAGGGTCAGCACAATATTTATTCAGAACAAAATTTTAATTTGTAGAAAGTTTTTGTTAAATATAAGAAAAAGCAGTGCTCGCCTAAAATATTATGAAGAATATATTATTAGTGAGAAGTGTAGACTATAAAAGTGTAGGAAAGAAGAAGAAATGATACTTTTCAGAAGTGGTCATGGAGTTATGCACACAAAAATTTCTCACTTCTACAGAAATGACAACATCGATGGTAGACCCTCAATCATTCGCCTAAGGTGAACTTCAACTTGTGAAAAAAGAAGATAGCTTGGAGAAGATCGTTATGGTGATCCCCGTCGAAGGACGAGAGAAAGATGAAAACTTGGACCGACCGAGTAGAAAAAACACTTCTCTGATAACAGACCTCAGATATGCGGGTTGCCGAGGAAGCGTAAAAGAATTCAAAACAGTGGGAGTTCTTGGTGATCTCCTCGGTAGAGACTCACGAGAACTTGATCACTAAGCGAGTGTCTTACCGCTAAACCAACAAGGACGAGATCTAATATCTGTTTTATTTTTACTCCCTTTCTTTTAATTCGTAGCGTCTGTTTGCTTGTCTGACGAAAAAACTTTGGATCGATTTTTAACCCTTTTCCCGTGATCCAATCGAGCTGAAACTTTGCATGCAGACTCGTGGCAACGATAAAAATAATCTATCAAATTACGTTAAAAAAAATTAATAATTATAGTATAATTTTGGAGTTTTATAAATTTTAATGGTTTTTTTTTAAATTGGAATCATTACCAACGGCGGCCTGATGATGTCACGGAATACTTAAAATTTTAATTACTCCGTCGGTATAATAGGTACTTCACTACGAATTTCGGAAATTTGTGACAATTGGTTCACAGATGACAGCAAAATTCAGTTTTTTGAGAAGAAATCAAAGAATAATTTATTTCTTTTAGATTTCTGCTTAGTTTTGAATAATTCGACATTACTCAAATCTGATTTAGACTATTTTAAATCATTTGACGCCGGAAATTCATAAGGTACGATATTGCTGATAATTGAATCTATCAAAATCTTGATTAAATTGACTGACAAATGTTTTTAGAATTTAATCTTTAGAAGTGTTTTATCAAAGCTCAAAACATCTGACATTTTAGAAATATGTTAAATTCCTGTAAGTTTAGTGTTATGTTATATGTTTATTTCGTCTTTAATTGTTAAGATTTTCATTCACCAAAAGGAATGTAAGAGGAAGTAAAACGTAAAGAAAATTCAAATGGAGATAAAGATATATTTTTAGAGATTTTTGACATAGATATTTTTCTAGACATGTTTCATTTTCAGTCAATCAATTATTTAATTACATAATGTTAAACTTAATTTACAAAGAAAGGGAGTAAAATAAAAATTTTGTTTTTATGGGTTAATTTTTTTTTCTTTTCTCTTTTGTAATACGAAATCCGATATCGTTGCAATATTGGCTTTGTAAACTGAAGGGAAAACACACTTTTTAAATATCTTTCTCTTTCATAGTGGTCCAACATCAAATATACACGCAAAGCACAAAAAATAACACAGACAAGAATCTTACTTTTTAATTTTTTTTAAATAACTATCCATCCGAGTTGTCGCTGATACGGTCGCCGTACTAGAGCAATGGCGTAGGAAGTGACGTAATCCAGTGATGATCCAATACCGAGACGATTGTCAACTCATGATCATAGCTCCTTCCTTGTTCGTCAGGCGGATCTTCGTCGAAATGGAATCCAGCTATACTCATTACTTAGAAGTCGATTCAGCGTCCGATATGGCATCCGTATGAATTGATCCAAAAGTGTCTTAACGACCATTTCACTGTCCAGTGGCAATCACGTCGTCGCTTGTTTGACCGAATAAACGAGACACAATTCGAGACAGGAGTTCAATTGTCAATCCTAATTGCAAGAGGTTTTGTGAACCAAAACAAAATTAATTGATTAAAGACCTTCGCTTTGGTTCTTAAATAGTTATGGATTAATTACTTCCTTTAAATGATCAATGATTTTCGAATGGACTTCACATTTTTCTTTATACTTCGACTTTAAAAAATTATATTTTGCTGTTTACCTGTTGCATGTCTATTATAGAAATAAATATTTTGACTTCTCCAAAAAGAGCAAAATAATTTTGTAGTAATATTATTAAATATAATTAGTAAAAATGTAGGTACTTTGTTTTCACCACTTACATAATTATATATATTTTTAATATCATATATTTTCGTATATTTATTTATTATTTTTGAATATTTATATTACACGAAAATTTTATACACGAGTAGGTACATAGGTAGTAAAAATAATTCCAAAATGAAAATAAAATTGCTATAAAAATTAAATATATTATTATACAAAAGAAAAATACTAGTAGGTAGGTACATAATCTTATCCTGGTAGTAACAGTAACTGATGTGTAGAAGAGAAGCATGTAGCTGGAAGAAGAGGAACAAATGTAGACTGAATGCAGTGGAAATTAGATAACTGCGAGCTGTATGTGTCAAATCTATGCGTGATAAAGCAATAAATTAACAAAAATTAGGAGATTGTAGAGGTGATCTTAGCATATCATATCTTATATTATATTATATCATATCATATCTGATCTTATCATCATCACCCAAAAGATGGTCTGATGACATAGTCCAGCAAGCGGGAAGAACCTGGATGCGAAGGAGGAGAAACAGAGATGAGTGGAGGAAAATGGGAGAGGCCTACATCCAGCAGTGGAGGGAATAAGGCTGAGGAAGAAGAAGAAGAAGAAGAAGAGAAAAGTTGATATTAGCGTAGTGTAGTATATATTTAAAAAATGATAAATTATGTGATGTAGAGTAACGAATAAATGTGAAGATAATGAAAATGATGTTGCACGCAAGTATCGAATGCATCAGAAACAGAAGACATTCACGGAAGATTTTGTGGATATTGGACAAAGATGATCCTATTTGTGTATAAATAAATGTCAGTAAAAATAAAATAAAAATATTTTGCAGAACTTCTAAATCGTAATATCAGGCGATAACTTCAAAGTCTACAGAGCTGAAAAGAGAACGAATTCCGAATTCATAAAATGAGTTAATTTCAAAAATTCCTAATTCGTAATACAGTTGAGGAAAACTGAACACAGATGTGGTTTGATATTCAAATTGAAACTGGTGGAATTGTGTTTGCAAGGTAAACAGCGCGAGGCAGTCTCAATTGGAAGATTGTTCTGGTCGCTTTCAGAATACTGAAATATCCTTGGAAAAGGCGAGCCGGGAGGAGGGGAACTGCCAAGTGAATAATAACAGAAATGCCTACTCCAGCTGTCAGTCAACAAATTAATACTTAATACCAACATTAACCGAGAGGTGACTTCATGATTAGACCTCAAAATGAAGAAAACAAAAATTAAAGAAATTGCGCGTCAAAAATGTAAGCTTGATACCACTAATGTCGAATAATACAGAACAGACAAACATAAAACAAATTTATGGTTTCGGAGTTTTAGAACTCTATAATCACATGTGTAGGTATATGAAAATAAAAACACACTTGTTTTTATGTTCTACTTATACAATTTTTGCTGAGACACGTTTCGCTTTATAAGGGCATTATCATTTTAACTATTTTACATTTAATAATTTGTATTTATTAGAAAACTATTGGAAGGAAAAACTATATAATTTTAACATATGTATAACTATATAATTTTATATAGTTTATATAAAACTATATAATTTTAACATATCTAAAAAAGTAACCCATAAAAACCAAGTTTTTATTACACTCCCTTTCTCATTTACTAGTTGAAACATTTTTTTTTCGCTTAACCTACGCGTTGGGCTTCGGTCGGGCGACGCTACGAAAGGGAGTAATAAAAAAATCGAAAATCCAAAATTATACTATAATCAGGTTTCGCGTCTACCAGAAGCGTTAAAATATTTTCATACAACTTAATAAAATAATTAAAAAACCATTAAAAATTTGTAAAATCCAAAATTATACTATAATTATTATTTTAACGAAAATTTGATAGATCTTCTTGATCGTCGCCACGAGTCTACTTGAAAAGTTTCAGCTCGATTGGATCACGGGAAAAAGGTTAAGAATCGATCCAAATTTTTTCGTCAGACAAGAAGACATGCAGACGCCACGAGTTAATATAAAGGGAGTAAAAAAGGTTAAAACCTAGGTAGAACCTACTTAAGTTCTATAATTGTATAGCTATTATTTTCAATAGTTTTCGTATGAATAAAAGCTGAATGTAAAATAGTTAGATTGTGAAATATGGTGAAACGCGTCTCACAAAAATTAAAGAAGCAGAACTAACAGACAAGTTTTTTTATTTTCGTATGTGTAAGTATCAAACATTTTTTACGAACGCAATATTTTTCTTTAATAAAATCTATAAATTTTCTGCAACTTACTACAAATTTCAATAAAATTACATTAAATTGAAACAAATAGTAAAAATGCAATTTTAGACATACGCGTAGATAATATACTCATCTATCTTTTTGTATATGTTTAATTTTATTTTTTGTATGGCAAGTCTGTACATGGTAGTAGATCTTTATTAATAATATTAGAACTGTCTTATGTAACTAATAAAAATTGGATTGTAACTTGTTTAGTCTGAAAAAAAATTAAAGATTAACAAGATTTTGCACGGAAAACTCATTTTAGTTAAACCGTAAACGTGCGCTCTATGCAGTAATTTTTTATTCGTATATTGAGTGCAGCTCGATGTATGGCAAATGGTAAGCTAATATATTTACGGTAGTACAGAAGATTTTTCAAGTTTTTCGGTCAAATTTCGTCAGAATAATAGCCTAGAAAAGGATCTTGAGTGCAACATTAAGACGAAGAATATCTGAAATAGAACCTGGATGCGTTTCATCTGAATGGAGAGATCTTGGAGCCAGCTATGGAGGTGCATTACGAGACTTGTAGAGATACATTAGAAGTCGCGTCTCGTTTGATTGAGGCCACTGTGTGAAAATACTTTAAGAAATGAAGAAAAATTTGAAAGGAACTTAATTATTTAAAGATACAAAGAGTAAAGATGACATTAAAATATGTATCAATATATGAGATGAATAACTGAATATAGAGCAAAACAAATCAAGGCTGAGTCATGGTTTCCTGCAAGATTCGTTCCTCTACACCTCTTCGAGTTCATCACCCCCTAAATACAACTGTCCTCTATCCACTATTCTATACCCTTGCAGATCATTGAACAAAAACTTTACGAGTTCTTTGTATTCCATGTTATTAACGCATCAGTCAGGGTAGTTTTAATTGATTCAACCACACTGACATCACCGTAAATTTCGTGGACTTCCACCATAATATATTATATCGTTTTATATTAGTCTCCAGACTTCATTGTCATTTCTGGAGCCATAAATTCAAGATACTAATCTTAGTTCAACGAATTTACGACCCTGTCTATCAACATTTGTTTTTCCGTTCTGTTTCAAAGAATTTCGTATAAAAATACGATTATTATTATTGCTGTGGGAAGCTTTTAATAATTATTTAAAAATATCATTTTATTACTGTGGGAATATTATCAAAAAAAAATCATGAACAATAACGTATAAATATAAACCATAAAAAATAAATTCTGTACATTTAAAACAAGTTAAAGATTATTTTTATTATTCGCCAAGATCTAATTCTATAAAATCAGTTAATTCTGACTGAAACTATAGGCGCATAACGAGTCTCGACTGAAAACAGAACGCGACAAAAAATACTTGTACGAGATATCCCTATATATTTTTTTAGATGCATTTAATTAAAGATCATATTTTCGCAATGCTCTGGTGAATGGGATAATAGACCTATTTGCAAACTTTTAGGAAATGTCCATGCGTTGTTTTATAGTTTAATGACTAACGTGCGAATAATTAAACAATTGTTCAAAAAAACTTTTTAATGTAGGTAGGTTCATAGTTTTTATTGTCCTTTGTAATTAAATGACATAAAAATACAGCCGCTGATTTCAGATTATCAACGCGAATTAAATAAAACACGCTCATTATTTGAACAACTCGAATAATTATTTCCGCTTCCTACTGAAAATATTTTGTAACATTAAATTAAGTAGGTAATTGAAATTAAATATTTTAATGTTATATAATCTGACCTAGAATTCCATTAAAAAATTGTGTTTCAAATTGCCTTATTTTATACACTTTGGAATTTTTGCATTGCAGAGGTAGAAACACTTTAACAATTTAAATATTTCACGAGTCTTCTGGAAGCTTCTTTTTTTTCTTCTTCTGGTCACCTATTTTGAATAATCCTCAAACCCACTCCTCTCCCGAACCATCCCTTCTTGCACCATCATCTTTAATCTCTTAAAGTATTCTTGTATCTTCTTCATATATTTTCGCTAATGGGCAGAAACTGAATTAAACCCCCTACATTTCAACCCTGTATTTCATTTTCATAGTTCATCATACATTTCTCTATTGTGGTTATTCTTTACTCTACCCCTAGAAACATTCTTGCTAGGCGTTATGCATACATTTGTACAGAGAAATACTGACATTCTAAAATTAATAGATAATAAATTAATTCAACTCTTCTTCATGCTTATTATGCTTAAGATTATGATTAAATTAACAGTACGATAAAGATAACAGAACGATAAAGCATAAATTAAATACTTTATAATAGTATAAATTAAAAACATTAAATTAGGCCACTCCAGAATACAAATTGTGACCTTAGAGCAACAAGATATAATCTGGCATTTGGACAAAAATACTTCCTTCTTGTATTAAATGCCGGGCAATAATATTGTGTTTAAAACTGTTTTTGAAACATATCAATTTTCTTATAAGTTTATCGATGTATTGTTCCCGCAGAATGAAGACATTTGTGTCATCGTATCTATGGGATGCGCAGTAGGGTAGGAAAATTGACCGATAATGCGATAATTGCATCAGTAAAAAATAGTAAATCAGTAAAGAATGAAGTTAATGTCGGTCTACTGGTAATTTATCGGTAATTATGGAGGTACAAAACATCAAATTTTAAATATTCATTTTAATAAAAAACGGATATTGCCAAGATTATTTAAAGAAATTGGTACAGAAGGTATTAAAATAATTCTTTAAAGAAATTGGTACAGAAGGTATTAAAATAATTCTTTTCCAGGAGGTGCACTGAATTGTGCCCATAAATAATATATCACGTTTAATGTACCACCATTTAGACTGGAAATAAATCCAGTGCAGATTGCTTCTGTTACAAAGAAGGCTAATTTTAATTTAATCATATTAAAGCGAATGAATTTTTAATATTCGACATAAGGTCCTTTTATAATAATCTGACGTTTTACAGAAGATAAAATTATTGAAAGACAAAAATGTAAACATTGAAATTGTGTATCGCCATAGCTATTGATTTTAATTAGGACACGCATTAAAGTTGCAACATTTTCAACTCATTATTTAAGCATCTATCTGTAAAGTAGTGTGGACTATCTCTGTTAGGTTCTATGTATCCCACTTCTATTCAGATTTGAAAAATAATATCACAAATTTAATTATTTTATTAAATAACGAAATATTTACTTTGAAAAACTTTGTTTATTACGGAAATATAGAAATTTGGCGATTTCATTACAACCGCATTTACATTATAGATATTTTATTTCTAAATCTTCTTCTCTGTCTTCTAAAAATTCTCTGTCTCTTTCTTTCTGGAATGTTGCATCTCGGTCATGGCAGAGGAGCTCCACGGGAGTGGACATGTCGTGGCCATTTAGTATTTATTTTCAAAAAATTTCCCTTTAAATAATTGTTAAATATGTACCTTAATAAGTACTGTTCTCCTTTACCTGGCACAGGTACATTAGTGAAGAGGGATATGACGTCAAAACTGACTAGTATATCACCCCTTTCACACTTCATTTCTTTTAACATCTTGACAAAGATCTTGACTAAGATTTTCAGAGCTCTCAAGAAAAGAAACATTAAGACAGTTTTTGGTACCAACTCAAAAATTAAGGATTTGTTGAGATCAGCGAAGGATCGAGATCGCTTAGAAACAGACGGTGTATATAGACTCGATTGTCAAGACTGCGATAAAGTATACGTGCGACAAACGGCGCGTACAATTTCCAAAAGGGTCAACGAGCACAAACGGGCATGCAAACTCGGTCATCCAGAAAAATCAGCACTGTCTGAGCATTTTCTGGATATCATCTGCCATCATTTTGCATTCGAACCGAAAATCCTTGGAAAGCCTAAGAGTCACCATACGCGTCTTATCAAGGAAGCACTAGAAATCTATAAGCACCCGATAAATATTAATAGAGATGATGGTCTCAAATTAAAAACATCTTGGTATCCGGCGCTTCATAGTCATTCTCGTCGCAGACTCCGCAGAGATAGTGATCAGACAACAGATGAATCACAACACATCATGACTTCGGCACGGTATTGCAAGCCGATACTTAACCACAACACCAACATTCAAGACAACACATCAGCCCTGATGATGGACCCTGCAATGGGATCCGAAACGTCGCCCCGAAAGGTCGTAACAACACGGCATAATACCCCAGTAAACACAAACTTGAAGATTCTGAGTGGCCGTGAAAACCTAAGAACATTCTTAAATGCAATAATATCGCGAAAAGGTAGTGGTTCAAATTAGCTCTCCAAGTGCGTGCTTTCGTGTTGACCCTCGTAATCGCGCGCGCCCGCACGGTGCGTCCCTTTTAATCATTGTATTCTACTATCTCTATCTCCCGTCTCTCATATGCTCAGACAGACGTCCATCCAGATACTCCACAATTACATTACAACATCACATCCGAGTAAAAAAAATTACGTGTGCGGTCGAGGGACCTCCGTCAGGAACGAAGTTCCTTACGCTTTTTCTTCAGTTCCGAATGCAATTCGATCAGTAAAAAATACTTGTATCAATAAATGTATAAATAAATATGGACAAAGAACATTAAAATATGTCATACCAAAAATATTAAATAAAATCCTGTCGTGTCAAAATGGATATTAATAAAAAAGGGCAAAATACAGAATTAATGAATATGTTATTAAATAAAAGAGACTTATTTTGATTTTGGTAATATTTGTATTTTTTCTTGTATTGTTGTAAAGTATTTTTGATTTGTATTTGAGTTTATAAGATCTATTGTAATTAATTAATGAGTGTATTTCTGGTAAATACAATTTATTTATATATATATGTATTGATGCACCTACAGACAAATATCAATGTGATGTTTTGTGGGTCTGAGATGTAAAAAGAAAAAAATAATAATAATAATAAATAAAAAAATATTAAAAAATATATACAATTTTATTAACTTACTTTTATAAGTTTGTACTACACATACTTGTTGTAGTTTTCACTTCTCGAATCTTCATTCCAAAATTGCAAAAATTACACAATATATTCACGTATGATTTAAAACAAAACCAAATCGTCGCTGTATATATAATAAAGCCAATGTGCCGTTTAGTGCATTCTCAGATGAACGAATAAATTTGACAATTTTTCATATAAACAATGGACATATACTAAAAAAACATTGCCTTTCGTCTGGAAAGTCTGCCTAGTAATTATTTAAAATATTTTTTATAAATCTAGTCTTTGCAATTATTTTTTAAAACAGTTTCATTCGTTTATCTATTATTATTTATTATTATAGAATGTAGGTACTAAAACGGCACATAGTCTTAATTATATATACAGCGACGAAATAACAAATAAATTTCAACAAAATTTCCAGGCGTTCAGTATTGAGGTTATACAATGTGTCGCGCACGATGCTCGTCTACTCGAATCTCGATACTCGCACGCACACGCACATACTAGTATATAATAGAAAGTCGCGTGGAAGGGACATCATGCTTACGTGACGATTTCTACCTGTCAACTTCTACCGCAAGCCGCATTAAGGAACATTGTTCCAATTACTCAATTTCTACCTAAGATTTAGAACTAAGTGATGTAATCCTTTAGAGCAGTCCGACGAAAAATCGATAGCGCAAACCGGTGACGAATCGTAAAATTTCCAATAACAATTTAAAAGTGCGGGTAATTTTGCGGGACGCAACTTGATGACCTCAAACAAGGTAATGAGGCTACTTATACTCCATTAGTTAATCCAGGATATGGCCTGGCCGTGTACTGTGTGCGATTTTGCTTAATTTATTATGTTAATAGCTATTCTTTTATCACGTGAGCAGAAGTGATCACAAAATGGCATCTGCTAATTATGTGAACTGCGCGGGCAGGAAATGAAAATAATATTCGTTTTATATTCCTCGAGACATTTTTAAACGTTTGAGTTTTAACAAGATTGTACTAAAAGTCGTATTTACAAGTAGGTACCAGCTAGATATACCTATCATTTTTATTGGCATTGCCTTGTGGCAGAGACGTGCAGTCAGTACTTTGAAATTAACTGTAGAATTTCTACGAATTTTTAAATTTTTAAATAGAGATGCGAACACGGAATATTCTTACTATTTCCAAATTAAGCTAATCGCTTGTGTTATGATAATAGGACTAACGTGCTGGTCTGGAGTGAGATTCGAACCTGCGACCTTTGGATCACAAAGCGAGAGTCCTAACCACAAGACCACTACTCGTATATCTACAACAAGCTACTCGTATATGTAATAAATCATATTTCTCGTAATATTCTATTGTCAAATTATTCAAATTATAAAAATTTAATTTAACTTCTGTTTTTTTTATTATTTTATTTCTGTCTGGTTGTTGTTTCCCTGGCCTTACTTTGCTTTTTTTATTTTGAGATATGATTCCTGCAGTGTTTTCCGGACTGGCAAGTCCTTTGCGTGTTTGTGATGTCCTTCTATTTTATTTTTTTCCCATTGTGAGTGTATGCATTTTCTTAAAGCCGCGGTACCGCCGACCGTTATTTATATTTTTATGTATATACATGTTTTTATTTTATTTTTTATTACATTTTTAATTTCTCATGATACACGAGCATATATGTGTTTCGTTGTATCTTTTATATTTTGTTTTATTTTGCTTTATGCTTTGTCATTTTCTAATACTCTTATTTCATAATTCTTCTGATGTTTGATATTTATGCTTTATTATTTTCCTTTTCCTAATATTTCTCTGATTTTGGTTACATATTGTTATTTACTTGCGATTTAATTTATACGTATTGCTATTTTCTTTTAATAAACTGTTTTCATAACGCACATAGAGACAGGGAAGTGGTTAGTGCAGTTTTCTCGCCGCGCCGCACGAGTGCTTTTGCGTCGTCAGCGGCGTAGCGAGGAAACTGCGAGTGTAGTGACGTTTAATTTGTGGAAATCCAATTGAAGAATCATGAATAAAAACAAATCTTTTGGTTTTTTTTCCACTACTTTTGATTATCACACAAAATGTTTCGAAACCTCCGTTTCAGATGAATTGAGACTGAGGTGTGCGGGAGTGGATGTCTGATGTATGGGTTCAGTAGAAGTGGAGGGAGTATCTATGTATTGGAAGAGAGGGAACATTGCGGGAAGGGTTGTATTTGATTATTGATGTTATGTTGTGTTTAGGTTTTTATGAATTTCGAAATTATTTTGTTGAATGTGTGGTTATTTCCTATAATATGGTTAGAATATTCTGAAAAGTTATTAATATTGAGGCATCTTTTATGTTCTTTGAATCTAGTTTCAATTGATCTGCCTGTCCGACCTACACATGCCATATCGCAATCCCACATTCTAGTTTATAAACCCCACTGCAGTAAAATTTGTCGAAATTTTTCGACATATTATTTTTTAATTGTTTTTCAATTGAATTGTCGGTGTAGAGGTTGGTTTTATATTATTTAGTATTTTTTTGATTGTCGCATGATTTGTATCTGACTGTGTCGATGATTGGTAACTGATTTTTCGCAATTCGCCGGGCAACCATCGATACAATCAGATACAAATCTCTGATAACTGTGTGTAACCGGTTAAAACAAAGGTTTAATCGTCATTACTTTCGCTCTTCGACCTTACCAATTGTAGAAGGCCTTCTTTTTTCAGTATGAAGTTACTGAAAAATGAATATTTAAAAATGAAAATGAAATGCACGAATGATCCAAATATTAAATAGTCTTCTAAAAATGATCTTCTCTCCAGTTCTTTATATGTTAAGAAACTTTAAATATAAAAAATAAATTAAAAATTGAATGTAATAATCTCAGGAGTGAAAATAAAATAACAACTAAATAGAGGCACTTTCAAAATAATCCAGTTAATCACTTAACAGAAAACGGGAATTTAGAATTTTATAAACCGGGGAATCTTTAATGATAGTCTTTAATAAAGATTAATGCCTAAGAAAAAATAATCTTAGGGAAGTGGTAACTTAAATCATATAAATAAGTCGATTATACGCGGTATATCCACTATTTGATAATGGCCTAACAAGCCGAAACAGCTGTAACATTTAAAAACCTGCAGAACTTAATTATCATATTTACTCAAATTAAATTTATTTTAAATTTCATTAAAAATGAATATTCGTTTGCAAAACAGCACATCGCAATTATGTCGAGCTGTGAGACATAATAATGAAACGTAATTTTATCAATCTTATGTTTCTATGTGAAGTTCAAATACCTTATTCTTCTACATTCCCCTGTCCTAATCGGATCGGGGGTCTATCGCTTGGACACAATGCTTCCTCCGCTCTCTGTTCTGCGCTGTGTCGGTTAATAGATTTTCATAATTCAATATTTCGCCTCGGTCTTACAAATATGGATTATTCAAATCAATTATACACGGTTTATTTCATTCTGATATTTTCTCAATATTAAAAAATGCGTTTAGGTATTTTGTAAACAGACTATGAGTATTGTAGCGATTTTTTTCCTTAGATGATACTCTGAATACTCTTCGTGTGACTGTACAGCCCAGTTTACTTCTATAAATACGATAGGCTATTCACTTTTACTAACTTTTTATAAGGGTAAAAAAAAATCGTAACAAAAAACCTTTCTTCATAACTGAATAAAATGTAAATAATTTTCCTCTCATCATTTTTATTAATTATATGAATAAAATGTTATTCCTAAGCTCAAAGAAAATAGAGCATAGCGATATTTATGAATTGAATTTATTATAGTTATAAATGTGACCTAGCAGATTGACTTCAGTATTGTACGAAAATACGTGTTTCAGTCCATAGAGTTTTTACACGAACTTTTTATTACTTACTTAAATTTTAATACTAAATTTATGTACTTTTTTATGGTATTACTATTTTTTTTCAGTTTTGTGATTTAGTGAAAAAAATAAAACTGGAATATTTAATCATTATTAATTTATCACGGTTCACTTGACATCGATAGAACGAGTACTTTTCAGCTAAGTTTAAATAAAAAAATTAAAGTTTATATTTATCATTATAGATTATAATACATTAAAGTATAATGTAAAAACATTTTACAACAATTAGTACATAATACGTAACAAAATACTTTTTTTTTGTTACGTTTTCTGGTATTTACGGCAATTTAAAGCAATGTAAAAGATTAAATTTAGAGCTGTTAAATAACGAGTTATGCCTGTTATATTATAGGTATATTATGTTATATCACGCATAAATTATTTTTGTTTCATCTCACGCATAACATAGTGCAGTGATTTTATATCAGTAGTAGGGTACCTATTAACAGGAACTTCTCAAATTCTCAAGTAATTTAATCGTTTAGGACAAAACACACGTTAATCTTTTTTTCGTTATAAAACGAACTTTGAGTCGTTGAGTATCAAAACCTACCCAACCACAATTCTGTTTTTTTCTTAGATTTGAATTTCAACACATTCTCTAAGCTCATTCTTACATTTTCATTATTAGTTTGTTTTTGATGGTTAAAAATCAGCTTGATTTTCAAAACATACCTTTATCTAAATTCTCTAGAGTAAAATATGAATGTCTATATTGTTTAATAAAAATTTCAAAAACATTCAATAACATTTGTCACTCTTAAATTACTAATTATTATGTGATAATGCAATCAATATATTTTCATATACATTTCCAATACAATGAATATATTTTTATACAAATTTCCTCGCCTTCAAAATCAATCTATATCCAAATGCCTAAATTTCAAAAGCAACCATTGCGCATTGTCTGGTTTCAAAATGTACTTACATAAGTCCATTTTAAATGTTGAAATATCCCACGAAATATACAAATTTCGTTTACGGTGCGATATTTCATATATTTTTAATTTTGATTTATGTTTTATTTTTTACTAAATGTTCGTACCCGGCGCGGCGTTGCGGTCAAGGATTAAGTTGAAATTAAATTTATGGAGGGAAACAAAGGTTTGATTCGAATGGTATAGATTTGCATCGAAAATATATCAGAGGAGGAGAAAAGATAAAAGGGGAGGGAGGAAATGTCACCTTTGTTACCCGCCGGGTCTTAATAAGTTTACAAATTTTAAGTCCGGTCGGTCAAACGGTATAGATTTGCATCGAAAATATACAGCAGAGGGGAAGGGTTAAAATAATAGGGGGAAATGTCGCATGTGTTACCCGCCGGGTCCTTAAGAATAAGTTTCCAAATTTTGAGTCCGATCGGTGAAACGGTTCAAATTTGCATCGAAAATATATCAGCGGGGGGGAAGGGTTAAAAGAATAGGGTGGAAACGTCGCCTGTATTACCCACCGGGTCCTAAAGCATAATTATGCATAGTTTGATACGAATCGGATGAACGGTATAGATTTGTATAGAGAACGGACAGACAGACAAACATTGAGTTTTATAGTTATAGATTCTTTATTCTATTACTTTTACTTTTTACAAGTTATAAACAAGATGTAAAAGAGTTTTCTTTGATTTGCCAAAATATACTTTTTGGCGTCAGGTAGGTTTTCAACTACTCACTTGTTTGGACTAGAGACCAAGAGGTCATTTAGTTAAGTATAAAATATATAAATCTGTGAACGCATTTTAGTTTAGACAATTAAATATTGAACGGAAACTTTGCAATATATTCAATCATTGATTGAAAACCAACGACTGAAGATTTGTTCAAATATTAAAGAGTCCACCGTTCTTTGAAATTTTAGATATTTTTCGTAATGTATTTCTTTCTAACTCAACAGACTATTAATAAGTTTTGAATTCCCTATATTTTTACGTAACCAAAATATTTGAACTTAACACGTTATACTAAAATGCCCTTGGGGTGAAATATTTATAAAAATGGCGCTACATATTAAAAATTATCCGTTATTATTTTTAAAAAAAATGAGTAATGGTGGAAATACATTTATCTTAATTTGCGATAACATCTTAAGCTTCTTATACCGATATTATATGAATTTATGTCCCTCTGTGTACGATTATTAACTTATTGTGGCAATAAAACTATTTTACATACGTCTAAGCTACTTAAATTATTTTACATATTAAGAATATAATTTTTCCTTTAAAAATCTAACTTATTTTTGTCAGTTTTGAGGGTCAAATTTTTGTTGCTATCCATTGTAAACATCTATTCATTTAAGAAAGACAATCGAAATAGTATGTGTAAGCCGTGCGTACGAGGCACATTGTTTCGTTGTGTTGGTTCTTACCAGCAAACACCAATACCACTAAACAATGTACGTCGTACGCACGGCATACACATGCTAATTCGATTGTCTTTCTTAAATAGAAAGACCTATATTTGGGCTTCGAGAGACGGAATTAATGTACGTACCTACTTACATTGTTTGATTAGGTTTGGTTGTACTACGTTAGATTACCTTTTTTGGCAATAAATTCTGTTTTCAACCAAAAAAAGCAATTTCTCTAATAACCGCACAATAATTTTGTGGTAACATAATTTATATTAATAACAATAAATAAAATGTATAAAACAACTATTAACTGAATTATCAAAACTTTTCGAGGCTAATGATCCCTTCATCAGTATACAACATTTAATAAAAATTACAATTGTAGGTATAGACATTAACAAAAACAAAAAAAGAAATATATTTGAGTTGAACAACTGATTAAGAAAAAATATGAAAACAAATTTAAAAGTTAACTAGTGATGATATTTTAATCGGTGGCACACTTACCGTTTTTTGAGATTTGTATCTGATTGCATCGATTTTTGACAATTAATTTTTCTCAAGTCGACGGGCACCATCGGCACACAGTTGTATATTAGTTACCAATCATCGATACAATCCGATACAAATCACAAATAACTATACCGAAAATAACCTGTTAAAATAACTGCTTGACCATTGCTCAACTTAACTATTTTTCAACTTAAAAATTTAATTTGCTATTAACACTTTTTCTAATATTATATAATAAAGTGTAATCCTATGTCCGTTGTATGTAAAATTTTTAAATTCTTATTAATATCAAGATTAGTTTGTTTCCACAGATGATTAGAAAATTCAGAATAGTTATTTCTATTTATATATCTTAAGTACTCCTTATATAAAAAATATTTTACGGGATAAAACAGCCGTGTCTGGCAAAAATATGGACTACAATAGTCGGTTGTAAGATGTTACTATCAATAGTAGGACAGCGGAATGTAGAGTAAAATGCGACCACTATAAATTGGCGTGCGAGGGAGGGCGTCCCTGTCGCGTAACAGAAGCTTCCAGGCTGTAAATTTATTACATAATACATAATGTACAGAATGTCCGGTGACCGGTGTCGTAGCCTTTAACAAAAATTTGGTCGGGCAGAACTAAAGAAACCATGCAGTAATGGCGGCCGTTCTATCTGTCAAACTGTCAGACGGTAATATCGGTCCATAATTTGCTTTTTCAGCTTCGCAAAACTTTAATACTTCATTGGCAACTGTTCTTGCACCATCCCGGGCTGTTTAGGATGTTTTGGACACAATAATTCAGTGTATATTGGTAATCAAGATATCACAGCTCCCGAGCAAATACAAAATTGTACTGAATGACAGGGCGAGGGGTTACCGCCGGGTGCGGGCGGGGCGGGTTTTAGTTCCAAAGTCGCCGCACGCCAATTTACGTTGGTCAAGCAATAGAGTAAGACGCGACAAAAGCAGTAACTGAACTCGCGCCTCGCTCCCTCGGGGACTGGGAACAGAATTGCGCAAACACACAATTGTTTTCCTGGAGACGTGTCACGTGAACTGGATTTGTTGGAGCATCGTATTGATTGAATGATTGGCGTCAAATTCGGAGCAAGAAAACTGCCCAAGGGGTTCTGGCGAGATGGCCACATAGTAGGTACTTGAATTAAGTATAATCGCATTAAAGATAATACTATGTACATGAACCTTAACCCTGGGAACAGTGCTCCGTCCAGGGGCACTCTGGATATTACACATCAACCGACGAAATGATCGTGCGGTTTGTACCTTATTCAAATCATCTCTCTCGGTAGTCGGCAGGCTAATGGTTGACCATCGTGGTCTTCTGAACGAATTAAAGCAATTTTTGAAGTAATACTTCATTGCGCATTGGCGCATTGGTGTTGAAATTTTAGAATTAAAATTAGAATATTAAAAAATTTATTACTACCGTCTAGCAAAATCCTCTCGATGGTTTCTAATTATAATCTGCTAATTCCTTTGCCGGCATAGAACAGGTATCTGTAATCTGCGGATATATCTCAAGTTGTCAGTTCTTGCGGCTGGTTCGTTTCGCGCTTCCTCACGTTCATATAGTCTTACCGTCTTGTGGATCCTAGTAAACATTTAATATGATATATTTCACCAGTACAGACATTATACTGCAAAGTATCCTAAACAAATTTTCGTTTATAGTCACGCGTGTCGCAGCTGCGAAGGGCCCTACTTTTTGAAGGTCCTTGAAACTCTAAAAAATGGAAGTAAAACAAGGAGTAACAGACAAAGCGAAAAGAAAAAAAGGTCAATAACACTGTTTTGGCTCCGAATACTTTCAGATCCGATCGACATTCATGATTTTGTGCGCGCATCTTTATCGTAGAGGTCTTGGTCTTACAAATATCTTATTTATATTTGCATTACTTTTTGTAGTTAATACTATGTTTTGATATTATCAAAATGTATACTAAGGCAAATCATTTGACCATGGTGGACACAATTTCAAGAAGTTAAATCCTTTAATGCTAATGATTTAAATACGGAAAAGATTTATATAAATTTAAAATCAAAAGTGAACATTTTATTAAGCAAATCAACACAATGAGATTATATTTATGTAATAAATATTTATGGTTTTCTTCTTCTTCTTTATTTATTACTATTAACCTAACGCTTCTCGATGTATTTTAACATTGTATTGTCAATGTCGTCATTTTTAATCGCGTTAAAACGCTTATTACTAAAACTATGTAAATTTATTTATAATATTTTGAACTATTATGTACACTGTTGAGAATTAATAAATCGTACTAAAACTTATTTATATTATTAGTACATTTTGTATAAATATTCTGTTAATATTTTCAGGTGAGATGGTGGTCATCTATCTCTTCACGAGATTCCGTTTCAACTGGAACGAAGTGGACTTCAGCATTTTCTCGACGTACAGCATGATCACTAATCTTATTGGTAAGCTTTATTACAATAAATAATAGCCTATTTTAAAAATGATTACAACTATTAAAATTTACTTTATTTTCAACCGCATGTCTAGACATATCTATTAAAACCAAAAAAAAACTATTATAAACATAAAATTATTATATTCAAGTTTGTGTTCAAATTTAAGTTTGTATTATGCCGTGTTGTTGCGACCTTTTGGGCATAATACCCCAGTAAACACAAACTTGAAGATTCTGAGTGGCCGTGAAAACCTAAGAACATAAAATTATTATTTCGTTTAAAAATAACCTTAAAATTTTAAATTAAAAAACGTTACGTGACTCCGTAAATATACACTTGATTATTACTACAACTTCTACTAAGGTACTATATTGATTTTAATTAAAAATTAAATTTTTGAAACAAAAGACAGTAATTTTATATTCAGTATTACTTTTTTCAAATACTGATAAAGGAAATGAGTTTTTCCGATACTGGTTGGTTTTAACATGTCATATCACGCGGTTAAAAACGAAGTTAATTATAAATTTATTTAAAATTAAAAATATATATACTTAACTACGTTTTTAATTCAACGCGATAAAGTGAAAGATTGGACAATTTGGTTAAATTCCTGTTACATTGTCTACGACGGTAATTATTAAAATGTTTATGATGCCGATGACATGCCTGTAAAATTAATACAATGACTACACAAGCAATAATTTTTTCCAGAAAAATCAATAATATTTTATTACTTTATTTTTTATTTTTGTCTAACATTATTGCATTATGTTTATTGCATATTATTTTTCTATTATATGTAGGTAGGTACATAGTATGTACTACATACTATTAAATACATTTAAATATAATGATATGTACTTCTATCCTACTCACAAATAATATTAGTCATGTAGAAGAGATATACCGTGTGAAAACTGTTAACTATCATTATTTAAATAAAAATGTACTCATAAATTAAAAAGAAAAAAATTAAGGAAGATATCTAATGAAGTTCATTTCACTCGCGTTATAAAATATGTTTTTAAGAACATTTAACGTCTAGTCTAAAAAATACTTCCATAAAAATAATATCGACAAGTTCGCGTGGAGATGCAGGGAGGACTTAAAAACATTCGTATAAGGATAATCTGGTTACAGTGAAAAATCCTGATGCACCAAGGGCGCCGTGAACCGAAAAAGTTTGGAAAACACTTGTTTATAAGATTCGTAGTTTCCCATATCATAATAACCTACGAAAGTTGATTTTTTGCGCCAATAGCCTTGGTAATGAAAAAAATATTACCTATTCATATAATTATTTTTCACTCTTTTAAAAATAGTAAGCTATTTTCCGGTTACTTAAATATAATTCTAAGCACGTATAACATTGCATATACTTATATTGTCCAGCATTTGTTTGTTGTCAACTGACAACTGCCAGCAACTGACTAGCTATCTCACCATCACGTCCTTTTCGCGCAAGGGTAGGCAGAAATAATAAAACGCCACACTCTAGTATTCTCACACACAAATTTCACCTCGTACATTTCCACACGTCTTCACATGCGTATTCGTCGAATGTTGAAGCTTATTATAAAAACTGAAAACGTTTTAAATAAATTTTTTTAAAGTAGTTTATGCAAAAAGAAATGTATATTAAATAGCCATCAACTTAATTAAACAATTCTGAGACATAAATGGGGTATCTTGTAGCTATTATTGTTGACATAATGTACCTACCTACCGATAATCTTTTTGTTCAATATCATAAGAATATTATAAGAAGCGAAAATACACTCAAATATTAAATTGTGCTTGTTGAGCGCTATAGTAGTCGTTTGTTGTCATAAGTGCGGTATAGTATAATTCTTCTCCACTGCAGGTGAATTTTAATTATATTTAAAGAAATTTGAGCCTCAAATTTAAAGTTATAAAAATGAAAAGTTGTCCAAAAAGCAATGGAAAGGACTATGATTCGAATACTGCCCAGAGATCAAATATCTAATATTCAAATTCAAGTGAGAAAGAAGCACCTATAATAGAAGACTCGCAATGGAAAAATAAGTGTTAGCAGTTTACAGGCAACGTGTGACTGAAGAAGGCTGGGGACAGTCTGAGAAAATTGAAAAAAAAATGCAAATTTTTAAGTCCTCTCCAAGTTTATCTCCATAACTATTGATTAGGAAAGGCATGAACATTTTTAGCTCATAATTTAGGGAGTAATCTACCCTTAAAATTTTGTAAAGAGATGGCAGAATCAGAAATAAGTACACATAATTGATGATTTCACAGCATACTACGCCTTTAACACTAAACTTGGAAGATATTAGAAGGTTCTAGGATAGTCCATACGAATCTGAAATCGACTGGTTATTCTCATAAACAATGGAAACATTGAGAAAGCGATATTAGCTAGGAAAAGTGATCGACCGGCTGCTGCGCAATCAGCTGTATCAGGGTTGGCAGCGGGCTAACCCCACAGAAATCCACAGACAAGCGAAATCGTGCAGTGTGTATTTCTAGCGCGATAGTAAAAGTAATCATGGTAGTACCTACCTACCAATACGAGAGAAGTTTTCTAGTGCGAACCTGAACGATTTAAGTGCATCAGTAAATGAGAAACAAGTTATTCAGGAATGATAAAAGTGCAGCGAAGATAATTAGTGCGAATTGCGAAATTGGATAATTAGTGTGTGATATATTCTAGAAATATTTAGAATGCTCCGATTAAATTCGTGTTCAGTGACTTTGCGCATTAAAAAAAAGTTTAAATAGTTTTTAGTGTTTCATTTCCCTCCCACGGGTACAGTCCCGTGACAGTATTGTTGACTAGTTCATTTATTTATGTGTGCACTATTTTAGGAATGAGAAAAATATATTTAATTCGCACCCATGACCCAGTCCATCAGTTATAGATGGCGTTATCAATCGAAATTCTTTATACATCATTTTTTACAATTGAAATTGCCGATCAATTCGATTGGCTAGCGAAGTGTGAAAATCGTACCCAGGCGCAGAACGGGAACGAAAAAATAGTCTGTGGACAATCGATTCGGTCGATGCGATTTTGTTTGCAAAAAGCGAAATGCATTTTTTGCCCAATCATTTGTTTACCTACAGCCAATGGCACGGAACAGTAACTAGAACCGGGCTAAGGACGTAAGCTGCACTTAATAATAATATGACAATTGACATGGATGAAATGCTCCGGTTTTATGAACATGTTTCACAAAAAATGTCGTGATTTAATCTAGTTTTAACTATTTACGTACACAGTTAGAGGCCAGTATAATCGGTCTAATAAAAAGAGCATTATTAACAAACAAAGGAAAGACTTGAAGAGCATAAAAGAGCCGTAAAAAACTTTAGTTTAAATTCAGAAATGGCAGAGCTTGCCAGAATGGAAGGACATAAGTTTGATTCGAAATTATTATATGGGTGCAATAAAGGAAGAAGAATGGACATCTTGGAGATTTTAGAAATAAATAATAATAAAATAAATAATAGAAATATAATTAACATCCAGATACCACCCATAACCTCTCCACTCCTATCCATTCTAACCCCGCCCCCGACCCCCACCACCATTACACCCACCCAATCCCTATAAATTCTGTCTCGAATTATTTTTAATTTAGATATACACGTGTTGTTATTGACGAGAAATCCCGAAAACGTTCTAACAATTCAAAATAAATATAGTGGAATAAAACAGTGTAGTTTACCCTCATTTTTTTAAATATTAAAAAAATAGTACTGTATAAATAGTCCGTTATGAATAACTATTTATTTATTTTATGATTCATTTTAGCTTGCATAAGATTTTTGGCTGACTTCTTTTTACCATTTTATTTAACCAGCTTCCAAATCATAAACTAATTTGTTGAATAATAATTATGATGACATATATAACAACATGGTTTCTGAAAAACTACATTGCTACGCCGATGATAGGCAATTGTAAGAACTGGTGATTCATAAGAAAAACGTTTGAAAAGCCAAATCATGATTTAAATATAATATAAAATGCTTTGACAGTAACTTTTTTCTTTGAATTCTGAGAAAACTTTTCATGTGCATTTGATCCGTCACATGTCTGGTTTTCTTTAATATATCATGCACATATTTAATACAACATCATTTTTATATTAATATTATCTATATCATTATTATCGATTAAAATTAAAAATATGCTTGCTCTCCTGTTCCCAAACATAAGTCTTAACTTTGATGATAGAAAAAACGGAAAAAAAATGTTAAAACTTACTTAATAACACGATACGTAAAATATATTGTAAAAAGCAATAATAAAAAATAATAATTGAGAAAGGAATAAGAAAAATAAATATTTATAAGAAAGTGTAAGTAAGAAGAAAGGATGTAAAAAAATGTATATTTTTTTCTTAGTACATAGGTATACATTGCTAAGGGACCGTTTTTTAATGGTCAAAAATAAAAGTTATATATTTTCATTCCTCCCTTTCTAGTGCATGTGCACGTGTCTAATACACATGCGATGATTACTCAATACTCTATTTTTCCCCTTCATATTTTCATTATGATTCATGTTCAATATATTATCCCAAAGCCTATTTTAAGAGTTATATATTATTCTTTGGTAGAATCAATATTAAGATATCGTATAAGATCTTGGGGCCTCTTCAGTACCTAATTCAAATAAAATAAAAACCTGTACAAAATCTTCAAACTGCCATTGTAAAAAAATAAAAAACAAAATATTAAATTAGTGTATTCATCCGTCAATATTTTGCCAGTTCATGGGTTAATTCTATTTCTGCTGATAAAAGAAAATCAAGAAAGTGAAATATACAAAAAGGCAGCTCATGGCAGAAACACAAGACGCTCTACAAATCAGACTTTAATTGTTCCAAGAAAAACAACAAAATATGGACTAAGGACACTTGAATATTTAGTTCCCATGCTCTTTAACAAACTACAAAGCACCTTTCCTACAGGTCTAACGACTCCAAAATCAGTGGCAGAACTCAGAAAGTGTTCGATATCAAACGATATAAGTTACCTACGAATTAATGTTATGTGTATCGTTACTGTAATGATCATGAATTATTAGTTTACTACATTTAGATTGGCTTATTTATATAATATAAATTTATATAAATGTGCTTAAAATAGTTTTTTTCTTCTGGTTATACAATGAATGAAATGTAATAATAACATTGTAACATTAATTATGAAAAAAAAACCTGCAGAAAAACGTATTTTAAGACGTTTCTTGGATCTAGTGATATTTAAAAAATGTAAAGAAAATAAATAGATTTAAAAATAAATGGAGCCAAGACCCACCAGGGGTTGTAGACCCAATAGTGACGATGATGATAGATTTTCAGGCACACAATATCACAGCAACATTAAAATAAATAGTAAATTGCATCACAAGTTCATAATAACTGATAGACGTATAGGAAATACACCGGTATATTATTTAAAAATTAGTGAATATAAAACGAGAAACTTTCGTTTTTACGGAGACGATCATTAGTCCGGCAATAATTTGACAAAAGATTGCAGTGAACGCAAAACGTTAATTTCATATCTAGACAAGTTAATGATAAATAAATTGCTTTGAACTTTATATCGTGATAGCCGAATTATTTTTATTATTGTAAATTATTAATGCTTTTATATTCGGATGCAGAATTACATAGTTTAAAAATATAGACTCGGTACAAGAGAGAATCGACTTGACTTTCCTTTCAAATTAAAATAACAATTAGTCAACACAAAAAAATGTCTTAACGCCAATAATTATTGTTTTTTTCCCACCGTAATCATTGCTGCCTGGAATATGGAAGTAAATTGCGTAATGTCAATTTCTAAAAAGACAAAAAGTGAAAAGAAAATGTATAATTTATAAACTTCTATTGAATAATAGCCATAATTTAAAATTGCATTTTGTTTATTCGGTTAATGCAAATACGGTTGTGTAAGAACACCAGTGTACCCATTGGGTTAATTCATAAATACTTCTATGTTCCGTTTTACTTATAAACTTTAAAAAAAAATATTTCAATACATTTAGTGAATTGTATATTGACTATCATTACGTGCAATTTGTTTCCATACACGAATTGATTAATCTGGTTTGAGTTTTCTGGGATACTCTACCGCGTTTCTACGACATTTCTGGCCAACGTTTCGGATCCCATTGCATCAGCCCTTATGAGCGACCCTCGAATGCTATCCGAAAAGTCGTCCAGAAAGGTCGTAGGAACGCGAGAATATTCCAAAAAACTCAATCAGAAAATTCAGAAAATTGGAAACCTGCGAACATTTTTATCGAGAAGATTCAGTATGTCTACCCACTATATTATTTCTTTCTTTAATGAATTTTGAAAAGAAAAAGTGCGGTCAAAGAATAAAACTTCTGCATTCTTTCAGAAACTTTTCTCATTAAATGCATCTTTTAGTGATCTTAACAGTTAAAAATCTATTAGTCATGAATAGTAAAAAAAAATGTAGTAAAATCGACAACGAAAGTCTAAAAAAATAATAATTGCGTTGCTCTAGCCGTCGGCATCGGTTGCGTGGTCGTATTTTTTTATATAAAATTTTGTTATAAAAATTATGACAAAATTATTTACACAATTAAAATAATTAGTAAATATTTGTGTTTCTTTGACAATACCTCCATGATGACGTTATATATCGCATCGTATTTCAGCAACATTTTTTTATTCGTTTGAAAAAAGTTTTACTTTGCCTCTGTCTTTAGTCATATAGTCTTGAAACGATAAGAAAAATATTTAGACTTTTTAACTGTGAAAATGAACATTGTAAGCAGAAGGGCGTTTCTAAAAAAAATACTGTAAATCATGTAGATTGGTAAAAATTAAATTAAATTTCTTAACTACCTTATATTATTTTCATAAATATAACTGTTCTCCAATTCCAAAGCTCTAATTGATGACAACACTAATTGAAAAATGTACATTCAAATTATTACAAGTGAATTATTAATTTATCCTATAATTTGAATGACTTCACTCTAAAGTAATGAAACAGTTTCTTTTAAAATTTCTCCACGTCTAACACACATAAGGATATTGGAATATTACACTTAGGTACATAAGAATAATATGATTATATAACTAGCCACATACCCGTGAAAAATAACGGGACATAAGAATTACAGGATTTGAAGCTGAACATTTTCTTCTAATTGAATTTATTCGCTTAAACTTAAAACTAAACATGATAATATAAAAATGGCAATGCCGTGTAATTCGGTGCGGCGACCCTTGCGTGTTGTCTGAGCCGCCCGCTGATCGTGTCACACTCACATCTATCTGAGGTTTTAATTCCAGCAAGTTACGGACGTTGCTTTCCGACAGACAGACGGAAAGACATACAGACAACGAAATTATTATTTATATTTATTGCTAGAAGATACTTACCTGCGTCAAAATAATATATAATTTTTTTAGTTTTACCATTCGGTTTCCATGGGTGTAACAGTATCTACCAAAGTTTTTAATTAGTATTTAGTAATGACTGTAACCCATCAAAAATTAAAAAAGATGGACAGAAAACGAAATTATTATAATTGGGATTTTCTCGAAAGTGTCAGAAATAAAAATAAGTGCCTTGTTAACCTAAGTGTTTGTTCATATTTTTGACAAAATTATAACACTAAGTTATTATTCGCGGTTCACGCTTTCTATGTATATTGCGTTTCAAATCGACTGTATTTTCATTACTATATTATTCAACCCTATTCTCAGAACTACAACATCGTTATGTATAGACGTACCACGATAACTTGGCGTGCGAGGGAGGGCGTCTCTGTCGCGTAACAGAAGTTGTCAGGGTGTAAATTTATTACACAATACATAATGTACAGAATGTCCGGTGACCGGTGTCGTATTAAATACAGAAATTTGGTCGGGCAGCACTAAAGAAACCATGCAGTAATGGCGGCCGTTCTATCTGTCAAACTGTCAGACGGTAATATCTGTTCATTATTCCCTTTTTTAGCTCTGCAAAACTTTAATACTTCATTGGCAATTGTTCTATTAATTCAATTCAATTCAATTAATCAAGATGTCACAGCTTCCGACCAAATACAAAATTGAACTAAATGACAGGGCGAGGGGTTACCGCCGGGTGCGGGCGGGGCGAGTTTTAGTTTCAAATTCGCCACACGCCAAGTTACGTTGGGCAAGCAATAGTCCAGTGGGCATGACATGGCTTCTCATATCGATGTTCCGGGTTCAATTACCGGTGAGCTCACAATCCATCTATTTGCTTTACTCAAGCATGAGTGTTTTCATGACAGTCTAACGTTTAACAAAAGATAAATCAGATATATTGAAAAAAAAATACTTTGGTGTCGCCTATCTTCTTACCTGTTGACATTTCACGCAACAAAATAATATTTTCTATTAAAAATTGAATGAAGACTCCTCCGAATTTTTTGCTACTAGCTATGAGATACCTGCATAATATTCATTACGCTAAAATTGACGAAGTGTACACCATTATTATTAACAATATAAGTACGTCAATATATGATTGTTAAGATAGTGCAAAGTAATGAGAATAGACTCGAAGAAGTTTCAACAATAGGAAAATTTCACACATTACAAATACATATGAAAATATGAAATAGATTCATAAATATTAATTATATTCTGAGAATCAGTATCGATAACGTGGGGTAATATTTTCATTCATGATTTTTATTTTAAAAATCTTTAAAAATACGACTCCATTAAAACGTAGGTAAGTATATGTAACGGATCAATTCGCGTGTTTGGTGTAGTATTTTGACGGTCCCTACGTAGGTACCTATACCTAATGTCGAATCTGCAAAAAACTCGATTTTCGTTTTAATATCTTAAACCATACGATTTAATCCATATTTTCCGTTAATATGTGAAAAAACAAAAGATAATGTTAAAAATAGATTAAATTTTTCTTTACCGTATGCTTTGTTTGAAACGAAAATTCAATTTATTCCGAAAATATAGCTTTAATTTGATGATTTAAGATAGTAAAACGAAAACAGAATTTTTGCAGATTCGACAGTATGGGTCGATTTACATCTGGGTAGACCTCTTTTCATTTAAGAAAGACAAACGAATTAGTATGTGTAAGCGGTGCATACGACGCACATTGTCTCGCTGTTTTGGTGTTTACAGGTATAAACACCAACATAACCAAAAGATTCACCTCGTACGTACGGTTTTCACATAGGTACTAATTCGATTGTCCTTCTTAGATGAAAAGAGGTCCACGATACAATTGTGACGTACGTATTCGTGACTAGTGAAATTAAATGTTTTGGCGGGAATTTATAGTCATTATTACCTATTTTCTAGACCAAAGTAAAGATTATTCTATTAAAAAAAGTAACCCATAAAAACCAAGTTTTTATTATACTCCCTTTCTTTGTAAAATATAACAACAATTAAAGACGAATTAAAACATATAACATAACACTAAACTTACAGTAATTTAATATATTTCTAAAATGTCAGCTGTTTTGAGCTTTGATAAGACACTTCATGCTTTGAAGATTAAATTCTAAGAACATTTGTCAGTCAATTTAGATTTTCGACATTCGTAGTGAAGTACCTATTACGCATACCGACGAAGTAATTCAAATTTAGAAAATATTCCGCGACGTTGTCGGGCCGCCGTAATCAAACTTTTCTAATGATTCCAATTTGTAAAACCAATAAAATATCTAAAAATCCGAAATTATACTATGATTTTTATTTTTTTTTACGAAAATTTGAAAGATCTTCTTGATCGTCGCCACGAGTCTACTTGTCAAGTTTCAGATCGATTGGATCACGGGAAAAGGGTCAAAAATCGATCCAAAGTTTTTGTTGACGGCAAGCAAGCAGACGCCACGAGCTAATATAAAGGGAGTAAAAAAGTGAAATTTCCCTATCGACGAGCGTTCATGAAAGTACCGCAGGAAAAATGGAAGAAGTACGCAAGGACAGAAAAATGTGGCCTCCGACGACCCACATGGCGGAACAGCAATTCTTTTGACACAAAAAAAAGTAAATTGATCTCCACATAATAAGCGTGCTCACAAAGTAAAAAATGTAAAATACTGAAAAAAAAATTCATCTGATGCAAGAATGAGATAAGCCATGTGCAAAATTTGTATTTGTAATTTGTAAAAATCACCACTCGGATGTCAATTCAATCGTTTATTTCACGTGTTTGTAGCACATAAGAAGAAAACACCCATTTTTATATCAAAGCAAAATATTTTTTATGTTAGAACTAATCGGGAGTGCACAGAAACACAGTGAAGTTTGAACTGAATTCCGTATGTTTTGCCACTTACAATACTAAAAATTTACGGTAATGTATTTCATAACATTTTAACACTAATACTTAAAACTAGGACTTGTGAGAAAGGTGTTTGTATGTCCATAGGTCGGTTTCCTAACAAATAAAAAAATTCAACAAAATTTGTTTACAAAATTGAATCCTTTGTGAATACCGGAAATACTACATGCATGATTTAGAAATAATATTATAATTTAATCTATTCATACTATTATACTTTCTGTGATAAAATATAAAAGGCCAACACACAATATTTTTTTGTATACGTTCAAATATTTTCATAAACACAATTACTGAATTTTTGTACCCAGAAGGGATTGTTATCAACCAAGATATATTATACCTACAGGGCTTTCGGCCTGTCATTGGCTTGCTTAAGTGATCAATTAGCACAATGTAACATTCACCAATTACACCCACGATTGACCGCGTCTATCAAATTTGGAAAGTCGTATATATGGAATGTCTTACGTGAAAACCATTCAACTTTCCAAAATTGAAATATGTGGTAGACGATCATGGGTGGAATCGGTGAACGTTACACTGTGTAAAGGAATCACTTAAGCCAGCTGATGACAGACCATAAGTACTTTCCCATATAAAATAACTTTGTCGCTGCGAGACATCTATAGTATTTTTTACATTATAAATACTAGAAATTTACTTTATAAATACCTACGTAGGACAAAGCACCATTAGTTTCCCACGTTTTAAATTTCTGACAATATGAAAGAACTTGATTGTTTTCTATTTGATAAAGATCATGTAACCACCTAATTTGTGTATTTCGAATAAATTTACACTTCACTCCAATATAACGTATCAGACTGCCAAAGAGATGGAGAGAGAGCTTGACATCCTCGTCACAAGACCCGAACTGACATGTCAATACAGATCAACAATCTAATAAAAGAATAAGAAGAAGTTTTCCTTTTTACGTGATACACAGTAGAGCATGAATAAAAAAAATATCGCAAAACTGGGAAAATAATGTTTAAAAACATTAATTTTATTCTACAAATTAGTGAAAATAAGAGAAAAGTATTAATGATTTGATATACGTAGGTACTGCTTATTGGTTTTTCTTTTATTTTCATAAAATGTATATATTTATAAAAATAATATATAAATCGTTATATAAATTAGTCAATCAAGTACAAGATACCCGTTCTTGATGCCACGAGAATTGACTTAGGTTTTACAATATACGAGTACACCTATTGGTGGATAAATCATAGGTTAGGTCTATCAAAAAGAATTTTAATGTGACTGCTATACCAACCGTAAGAATGAGTTATAAAAAATATGCACATATATACATTGTTAATAAAATTTATTTTATATACCTAATAGAAAATATATAAGAGTCCCTCAAACGAAAATGATGATTCGATGACAGGTGATTAAGTGAAAAAATATAGAATTACTAATAGTAAAGAATGAGGCATAAAAAATCAAATGAAACAAACACTTCCAAGATATTTCTGTGATTCAATTATAAAACATTGTAAAATTACATTAGCTAGTTCCTCGACCCTAGTGATAGTATTTTAAACTGTGACAACCTAACCGTTATTTGAGATTTGTATCTGATTGCGTCGATGATTGACAACAGATGTTTAACAATTCGACGGGCAACTATCGGTGCTAGACAAACAATTAAATCTTAGTTAACAATCATCGATACAATCAGATACAAATCCTAAATAAGTGTACCGAAAATAACTGGTTAAAATAACGGTTAAATCATCACTACTCAACGCCATCAGGACATAAGATCTTTATACAAGTGTGAAACACCAATATTTACATTGATGTCTACCAGCTCATGAAATATTGTGCTGTTCAAATCATGATGAATGCTTACTTTGTTGCATGGTTCTATTTTCCATAATTGCACAGCTGATTCAATGAATTTACACAGTTTTCATTGAAAACATGTTTTTTTTATAAATTGTGGTATGTACGATGCAAGTCTCATCAATCACTTACGTACATACACACCTAACATCACACTGCGTCACCTAGCACCTTTTAAATACGCAGTTTGTTCATTATAACATCAATTTTTCAATTCTGTCAAAGCATTGCAGAGTCAGTCAGATTCAATTATAATTTAAGACACTAAAATATCATGAGAAAAATTTACCTACATTAAGAATAATTCTATATCGGTTGTAAAACAATTATGAGCTTTGGTTATGCAAACCGTATTGCAAAGATTGCCAATATTTAAAAAATTAACCCATAAAAATATAGTTTTTATTAGGTATAAATCCTTTATATGCGAGGTTTCAGTTTCAGCTTGTTTACAATTTGAATCCAAAAATTAAACTCACTGAAACTCTTCAAGATTTATATGCCACTCCATTGACGTATTATAAATATAGACACATTATTCCCATACTAGCCGGCTTTCATATGTAGCAAATATGGCATTGAAAGAGACAACAAATCACATAATCACGTAAAAATCAGGTAATTTGAAGTCACGGTGACTAAAATAACATACTCATTCTTTCAATAGTGTACGATACTCTGTTCCTTTTCTTTTCCCCCGGGACTTTTTATTCCCGTTCGATAACGAATGCAAGTAAGGCAATTACCTTACTTTTGAGTAAGCTAAGATTTCACACTTGTAACGTATCTACAGTCTTTTATATTTTGGAGGTGGATGCGCCCTCCGGTTTTGGATAGTTGAACTTAAGGATCATCACTCCTTTTGTAGAGTCGGAGATCTCTGCTGTTGTTGATGATGTAAAAGTCGCGGTGTTTAAATAGTATTTATTGGAATGTAATGACAGAAGTTACAAGTACAATAATTATAGGCACACAATAAAGAATCGATAGATGACAAGAGCTTCCGCTCGATAGGTAGCTTCCCGAAAATTGAGGCTTCGATCGGGGAGCCGTAAGAATGACACTGGGCGAGTGAGATACTCGGCTCTGCAGGCGCCGATTTATATAGTGACCCAGAACAAAGGCTCGAGGTTGTTATGATTTCGTCTTTCCTCGGCTGCGCGTGTAGTTATTTAGTTTAGATCAGCAAGGCGAGTTTCCTCGCTCTCCGTGCCTCCTGCTATACATTGCCTTTGTACTCGGTCACTGGTCCGGCTTACTTTGTCGCCTGTTTGCTGTCCTCAGCGTTCTTGCCTCGGCCTTTGTATCGAGGGCGACGGCCTGCCGTTTACGATGTCAGCGTATGCGGTACCTCATTATACGGGCGTGTGTGTGTATGCGTCCCGTGTGTGCGTATATCATTGTGTCATTCCAACACTTTATTGTTTCAATGTCCTTTATGGTTTAACTGATAGATAATATGTAGTAAATATCTATTCTGAAGTCACACTTTTAAAAATTTTTAATTCACGACAAACAAAATCATTTTACAGAACAACCAGCATTTGTTTTGTAACAAATTTAAATAAAGAGATAAATTCTAAAGTGATTTAATAATTCTAGAATACCTAGTACCAGAAAGTAGGTACTTGCCTGAATATTTTAGATAAATTTGCATACGTGTTTGTGTATGTGCGACCCCAAATGCATGTAAGAATGCATTGTCACAGACTTCAAGTCGATGTGCAAAATTTCAGCTGTGGATAATGGAAAGTATGTTAATTTTCCAAGATTTTACTTGTGAACTTAATAAAAAGGATTTAAAAATGATCTCGAAATGTCAAAGGCTTAATTTTGACTAAAGTATTCAGAAAACACCACATGTTTTTTAGAGATGGATGAGAGTTTTTTAACAATTTAAACTCTTTACAGGTACACTCTTCTCAGTAGGTGTATTCAGTCATCTGATGAAATTAGATGATGCTATCATCGGAATACTCTCCTGCATGAGCAAGATCCTGTCCAGCTTTGTCTACGCGTTTGCAGTCAACACTTGGCAAATTTACATGGGTAAGTTAAATATGCACTTCTCGGTATTAACACATCAAATCAGTGTTATTGCTTTGATTGTTTCATACACTGACTCCAATATTTAAAATAAATTGTATCATGAACTGAGAGAATTGTAAAACTTGGAGCTGCATCTAGATTGGCAATTACGATCCCCACCACTTAGAAGATGTTCTTGTATTGTTCATATTAAAATAATATCTTAGAAGTATTTTAAGACATACAACTTTATAAATTGAGTAGATATGTCGGTATCATAGCTGCATCTGGAGCATTGCATTTGATTGATACTTTTGATTATTTTAAACTAGCTTACCCGCGCGGCTTCGCAAGCGTAGACTTTTAGTAACTTTGTGTATTAACATTAACAAAAAGATATATATGGTCGCAGAATTTTTTATAGAACTTTTTGAGTTTAAATATCTCTTACTGTTAAGGCAGCATTCATAAAAAACGCATCGCTCAACCATTTTTTCGTCGACTTTAGTTATAAAATAGGTCACAACGAAAACCCCTTTTATTTTAACGGTATAATATATAACGTATGTCCACCCTGAAGGTCTATTCTAAATATTGGTGAAAGAATTTTTGAAATCGGATGACTAGTTTCGGATATTACCTCCTTACATCCAAACTTACAAACATTACCTCTTTATAATAAGGGTGTACCAAAGCTAGCAGCAGATACTTTGCCGGTAGATTCCTGCCTATGTTATGAGTCTAAAATGTTCAAGCAACCATGGCCAAATATCAATAGTTATGGAGATATGCAATATCAAAGTTTGCATTTTTTTTTCAATACTTACTTATTTTTTGCAAAAAGTTGAACTATCATTACAGTAACTTATATCGATTATGAAAGATTCATTCGCTTTAATACAAGTCGAACAAAATGATAAAAACCTTGCAAAAATTTAAAAAGTTATTTTTTACAATACCAATAAGCTGTAAGTATATATTCATTCAGATATTTTCATAATTGCCTACTATTTATTTCAGCTCCACTGGTAGAGATCTTGAATGGTACATCGTTCATAGCTATGCGCTCCATTGTATCAAAGCTGGTGCCGAGCGATGAATTAGGTAAGAAAAAGTATATTTTTACAAATCTTGTATGTCGTAATAGAACCCATAAATTATTTTATTTTGATAATTAGACAATAAAAAAAAATTCAAAATTGATTTTACAGTAAAATAATTTGACTGAAAGCTACATTTAATTAAGTTTCACAAGTTGTTGAATAATAAATAAGATATGAATATAAACACATATATCATTCATGATTAGAATGCTGTACATAACCGCATTAAAGGCTACCATGCACCTGGTGGACCTACCGCTTGCCACCTGATGGATCAAGTATCGAAACATAAAAATTTAGTAAATTGAGAACTCTGTTTATAAAGTGAATTGAATATCAGAACAACAGTTGTATACCTTAGATATTTGTATGTAAGTAAAGGGATATTCTTCACAAAAGACTAAAAATTACAAAACTCAAACGAGGCTTGTTAGATGTGTACTTCTTCAGATTTTAATTATAATGTACATCTCAAATCAAAAAGTAAACCCTACTTGCTAATTTTATTTTAACCATAACTAAGATTCGGTTTTTATTCAATTAGAAACATAATATAGGTACTTCAAGTACGCTATATCCTGTCCAGAAAGAGCCTTAAACCAACTAGAACAGAATTTGTGAATTTAAAATCTGATAAATATAATTTTGTAATTTAATTTACAGGAAAAGTCAACTCTCTATTTGGAGTATGCGAAGCCATGATGCCACTAGTATACGGGCCAATGTATACGACAGTCTATTCGGCCACACTGTCTACTTTACCAGGAGCATTCTTCCTTCTTGGAGGAGCACTCACTGCACCGGCTGTCATTATATTCGGGTAAATATTTTGATACATCACTCTTATAATGTACAATTTTTGGTAAATAGACTACAAAAAATGATGCGGGCAATATTTACTAATAGTCAAATTTATTGGTGGAGTGCACACATAACTGGAAGTTTGAGAATGATCTTGGAAATGATGATGGACCCTGCAATGGGATCCGAAATGTCGGCCAGAGTTACACGGCAGAATATCCCAGAAAACTACACGCAGAAAATTATATGAGCATGTCAGTTTAAAAATGTCCTTAGGTTTTCACGGCCGTTCAGAATCTTCTGTGTATAGTTTTCTGGGATATTCTGCCGTGTGTGTGTGACCTCTCTGGCCAACGTTTCGGATCCCATTGCAGGGTCCATCATCAGGGCTGATGTGATGAGTGAGTGTTGAAGTGTAGGTTAAGTATTACCTTGCAATACCGTACCGAAGTCAGGGTGTCTCCAAGTTTGTGTTATATATGTTAAATACTGGATTGCAGTACCGTGTCGAAAGCAAGGTGTGTGTCTTCTTGTAGTGTTTTTATATATCTACTAACGGATGTCGGACTGTGCGGATCGTCTATTTGATTTATCCTGCAGCGCCGGATACCACGATGTTCTTAACTTAAGACCGTCATCCCTATTAATGTTTACCGGGTGCTTGTATATTTCGATTGCTTCTTTGACCAGGCGCGTGTGGTGACTTTTGGGCTTTCCTAAGATTTTTGGCTCAAATGAAAAATGGTGGCCCGTATCTAGAAAGTGCTCAGCCAATGCCGATTTTTCCGGGTGACCGAGTTTGCATGCTCTTTTATGCTCATCAACCCTCTTTGAAATCGTGCGTGCTGTTTGTCCCACATACACTTTGTCGCAATTTTGACAATCGAGCCTATAAACACCGTCGGTCTCAAGGGGATCCCGATCCTTCGCTGGTCTTAAGAGGTCCTTAACCTTGTTGTTTGTGCCGAACACTGTCTTAATATTCTGTTTCTTGAGCGCTTTGGCAATCCTGTCTGTTACATTATGGATATAAGGCAAGAAAGCAATCCCTTTGATCTCAGCTTCTGTGTTTTTCTCGGAGCTGTTAGATTTGGCTCTTATGATGTGCCGTATCTGCCGTCTTTGGTATCCATTGCTTTCTAGCGCGTCGCTCAGTGTACGAATCTCCTCCTGCAGATGTTCTTCTTGGCATATTCGTTTAGCTCTCGTAGCTAAGGTATTAATTAGACCTCTCTTCTGCGCTGGGTGGTGGTGGGAATCTGCATGCAAGTAGCGGTTCGTATGGGTCGGTTTCCTGTAGACCCTGTGCCCGAGACTACCATCTGTGTTCCTTTTCACTTCTACATCCAGAAATGGTAGTTTATTTTCTTTTTCTATCTCCATGGTGAATTTTAATTTCCTGTGCAGCGTGTTGAGGTGTTCGAGAAAGTCCTGTAATTTTTCTTTCCCGTGAGGCCAGATTGCAAACACGTCATCAACATACCTCCACCAAACCTTGGGGATCAAAGTTGCTGTATCTAGAGCCGTTTCTTCGAATTTCTCCATTACGAAGTTTGCAATTACTGGGGAAAGTGGGTTTCCCATTGCTACACCTTCCACTTGTTGGAAAAGTTCACCCTGAAATGAAAAGTATCCACTTGTTAGGCAGTGTCGAAAAAGTGCGCACATGTCTTCCTCATAGACTTCTTCCAAAAGACTCATAGCATCGTCCACAGGCACATTTGTGAAGAGAGATATAACGTCAAAACTGACTAGTATATCATCACTTTCTATCTTCACGTTTTTCAGCATTTTAACAAAATGTGCGGAGTCCTTCACCCACGAAGATGTCTTCCCGGTCTGCATCTGTAAGAGACTGGCCAAGTGTTGCGACAACTTATATGTCGGCGCTCCTATTGCGCTCACAATCGGTCTTAACGGAACTCCATCCTTGTGAATCTTAGGCAGTCCGTACATCGCTGGTGTTTTGGACGCTTGCATAAACAATCTGTAGTGTAATTCGACCGGAATGCTCGAGGCTTTAACCAGCTCTCTAGTTTTTCGGTCAATTTTATTTGTTGGATTCTTCTTAATCCTTTTGTATGTGCTGCTGTCCAATAATACACGCATCTTCGATGTGTAGTCCCTTTGGTTAAGAATTACAGTCGCGTTCCCTTTATCTGCTGGAAGAACCAGGATATCATCGTTCGTGCGAAGGCTTTTCAATGCAGCACGTTCTTCTCTGGTTATATTGGGACGTGGCGGTTTAGCTTTTCTTAATATAACGCACGTGTCCTGTCGAATTTCCTCCGCAATGGCCACCGGAATCTTCCGCAAAGACGCTTCTACGCCACAAATAATATCGTCTACTGGGATTACTCTTGGTGCTATGGCGAAGTTTAGACCTTTTGCCAATACAGATATTGTCGCCTTGTCCAATGGATGTCCCGATAGGTTCTTCACCACCTTCGCAGAATCTAGCTCTTTCGTCGCGTGTTTCTTATTCCGGTTTAAAGATTCAAATTTGCGTTTCTGTCGTGACTCCACCAGTTGTTTGTTGCGCCATGCTTGCATCGATGTCATCTTGTCCACTCTCGTCCAATCGTCATAAGACAATGTTCCACTCAGGCTCAAATGTAGGTCGTAGAGGATCCTAGTGACTTTATCCAACTCCAACCGTGTGCTGTATACTCGTTCTCTTATAAGTGCAGCCTCAGCTCGTTGAAATACTCTCTCCGCTTTTTCCGTGTAGATATGTCGTCGTATTTTTATGAAATTTGGTGTTGCCGACTGTGCTTTAGTCAGTTTATGTCAGTTTTTTCTTAGCAAGGAAAATCTACCTGAATTTGTAATTAATAAAGAATAATCACAATGTTATGGGTAACAGAACATAAAAATAATAGCTTCATAAGTAACTGTACCATTAAAAATGCCAAATTATTTTATTGATTGAAAATTTCACTACATAACGTCCCTTTAGAGGTAAAACTCACTAAGTTTTGAGATAATGAGGTTTAAACATTGAATTCAACCTATGATATTAAAATTATCGAATTTTACCACCAAATAACTATAAATAAACACAGAATATTAACTTACTGATTTTTACCTGAAATGGAAATGGAAAAAATGTGAATGTTTGTAACATAACTCATTTTGGCCAATATTGCGGTTATTGAGTTTTACCTCTAAAGGGACGATATTATGCGTTAAATCATTACACAGCCCGTGAAGAAAAACACCACCTTTATTCCAATCAACCAGAATGCACTTCTATTATAAAACGTGAAATATAACAAAGCATTTATTTTGTTGACTTACAGATGGATGTACACAATTCACAAGAAAGAAACATTGAGAAAAGAAGAACTAGAACGAAAAGAAAGAGACAAAAATGGAATCATCAACACAGCTTTCCAGAAAGATGAGGAAAACGGGGAGGCGGGAGAAATGAGAATCAATAACATGATGATGAACCCATCAGACAGTTCAGTCTCTGCCGACGGACACTTAACAGTCCCACATCATGAAACACACGTCCACAGACCGTCTCTCGGGGACATAAACATGGCCGAAACGATAAGATGTACTTCAAAGCTTTAAATAAATTATTTTTAATGCGCTAATATTGTAAATACCTTTTTTGTAATGTATTTTATAAGCCTTCAATAACTCATATCGGCAAATAATTTAGTATCTCCGTCTAAACTTGGAAGAACATTAAATGCTGAATATTTAACATTTTAAATTTAATTCTTGTGATGTTATTGAGTTTAAAGAAATGTTTATCATAGTGTGAAAAGTTATATAGCAATCAAGAATCATATTAAAATTTGGTGAATTTCTAAAAAAATTGTGATATTGTCAAAATAGACTATTGAATATTATACAACCAACAATATGAAGCCTTAAGTATGTTAATTTATAAATAGAATATATAAATGTATGTGTGATTTATGAATGTGAAACTTAATGTTTTGTGTGAGCGTGAAGTGCATGAAAAAGGAAGCTTAGAAATAAGATAGTGAGCTAAAAGTATTACTAAAAAGTAGGTAGCTTTTTAAGTAAGCATAATTATTGTTGTAAATACGTATACTATTTTGCTATCCTCTTAAAGTGTGAATTTCAGTAAAATTATAATATATCTGATGAAATTCCACAAACGTGGGATGGAATAACCACACGATAAATAAAATTTGTTTGCAAAACCTTTGAAAAAAGTTGTTATAAAGATCATTGAAAGCTGCATCCTACTTTTTCCAATGAGATCTGAAGATGAAAAATTGTGGAATATGAATATGTATGTACATATTATATGCCGACTTCAAAAATGAAAATTTCAATTGAACGTAGTTTAACAGAAAGTCCAAGAAGTGTCCAACCCACAAAATG
Source organism: Agrypnia vestita (assembly GCA_016648135.1). NCBI lineage: Eukaryota > Metazoa > Arthropoda > Insecta > Trichoptera > Phryganeidae > Agrypnia > Agrypnia vestita. The sequence goes on from JADDOH010007682.1 coordinate 66,382, forward strand.
CATTTTGTGGGTTGGACACAAATGATTTGGATAACTCAATATGATACCTTTACTCTAAGCGCTTAATTTTTTATAAATTGAATACATATTTTTCTAACCCACGTCACGGCCTTCACCATTAAATTACCTCTCAGGCTCAAAAAAAGTGGTTGACTGTTTTCTGCAGTCTCAAATTTATGAATTCTTGGCAAACAAAAATATTGGTTCAAAACATCCACGTGATATGGATGCATTATGCAATATTTTAATTCTACTATTACTAGACGATAATAATTTTGTAGATAATATCTAAGGGGGTTGAACGTTTTCTACGCTTCAGATAATACTTTTTACTTTATGCTTTATTAAATTCATAGAATATAAAACCCACATAGAACAAAATAAATACTGTTTGCTGCACATTTAAAAAGATTTTGTAAAAAGAATCCAACCCGTGAAACGCGTCATATCTTCGTAAATATAAGCAATTTTATTTTTTATAATTACATTTAAAAAACATAATAAACATGTGCATAATACCCCTATGAAAAATAGTTATTAATTAAATATCAACATGTTAGGTTTTTGTGGGTTCAATTTTTTAGAAGCTATTTTCTCAGTTCCAAGTTTTTTGGGTTGAACGCTTTCAGCATAACTACTGTGTCATCCAGATGACAAAAATAATAGCAACTATATCCTATTTCATAGTGCATCATTGCTAGATTACTCGAAGGTTCTGATTCAGAAGTAATATGTTTTGATGCATTAGATAAAATTTAAAAAAACAATAAAAAATATTCAACATCATTTTAAGTATCCTAAAATATCTTTAAGCCATGTATTCACTAGGGGACAAATCGCGAAACATTCCGCTCGGCATGTCGCATCAACATCTACGCTCATGTTTCGGGGACAATGACGCGGTCATTTGACGTGTACACACCGGGACTCGCATATCTTGTCGCGGAAATGTCACCCGATGAGGTTATGTTGACAGCTGCGGTATCTCATTTGGCAAAAACGGGGTTCCGCGCAATTCGAAATGTTTTTTTGGGTCGCAATTTCAAATTAACGAGGTTTTACTGTAGTAAATTGAATATTATTAAAAACAAGGTCCTTTTTGCAAATAATTATTGTTTTCCAGACGTCGCGGAAATATATCGCCCTATGAGATTATGATGACAGCCGCGTATCTGTTTATGTTAATGAGTTTATCGAAAAGTAAGAGGAGAAAAAAGAGGAGAATGCGAAATTATTTACTGCAAAGAGAAAGAAGGACGGACATTCTATGCGATCTTCGATCGATACAGCTCGATCAGTTCAAGAACGATTTCGTTTCCCTGCATTGTCATCTTGACAGATACAGCGCATGCGTATTCACCTGTAAACATACCACGTGGTACTGACGCTCCGCGGAATGTTGCAGTGAGTACGCTCGGGTACCGTGCGCATGGCAACGTTGCCACGGCACGTAGAAATGCCGCGCTATGTTGTGCGCGACGTGGCGGAACAGTGCACGACGTTGCAACGTCACATAGACTCTATGCCGCGCGTGCTGTTGAGGGACAATTTGTCCCCTAGTGAATACATGGCTTTAAAGTATGTATCCTAAACTTTATTCAGCTCATGTATCACATACCGGAAAACATATAATGATTCATCTTAAATTTTCCAGAAAATCTAGTTGGATATGTAAATATGTTAAGGTATATTATTGTCATCCCAGTATTTTATTTACGTTATGAATTGGGTTCATAATTTAATCTCCTTAATTATAAATTCCTTTTTTAAATGGATTACCAACGACACATATTTAGAAAATATTTTGATTTCTCTATTTTCAGATCAAATAAATGGAAAAAATATTATTTTGATATATAATCAGTTCCTTGAATTAAAAGTATAAATAATATTTAAATATTTATATGCATAATATCCTGTATTTGTTGGGTTAATAAATACAGAGAGATTATTTCGTTTTTCTCTTTACAAAAAGAGTGTTTTTATAAGAAAAATCTTCAATAACCGTTTAGGAAGAGATTTCAAAAATTTTTTTGATTTTATAGATGTATAAGGTACATATTATGTATTACTACATTGTTGAATAAAATCCAATAATAAATAAGAAGCTAGCTGTGACTATTATGCAAAAAAAAATATTTATAGGGAAAACGTTTTTAATTTTTATTTGGTGCCAATGAAGATAAAACAAAAACAATTTTAAAAAAATTGCCTTACCAAAAATATTATACATAAATCAAAATTATTTTCAATACATAATATTTTTAGACACTTACATGTAAATAATATCCAGCAACGGTGTTGAGAGTTAAAATATTAGGGCAAGAGTAAAGAATGAAAAATTAGCGCTTCAGTTGAAGGACAAAAAATTTGTTTGAATAATAAAAGTTGATTAAAAGTCAAAACTATTTAATTTTGAAATAAAAAAGGGTTCAAGATATCCCTTTTCTATTGGTACAAGACACATCACTCCTCCTTCATACTTGACTAGTTTAAAAAAACTATGTTATTTGTAGTTTATATAGAGTTCTAATCATGAAGAAAATTTATAAAAACGTTATATTTATAATAAAATATAATAGTTTAGTAACTAAGATATATTAAGTATTAAGAAAATGATAAAACATGTGTGTATTTACTGTCACTTAGTATTTAATAGAAGAAGTTAATTACTCAAACAATTTAATAAAATATGTCTTTTATATTTAAAATTGTAAATATTTATTTTATTTTAATATCAATAAAATGTTTTCAGAAGAATTTTTTTTTTAAATAGAGATGCGAACACGGAATACGTGTCGCATCTCTATTTTCAGTTCGAGAATAGCAATATTCTTGCTATTCTCAAACTGAAAATAGGACCAACTTGCTGGTGTCCTGGAATGGGGCTCGAACCACCGACCACCAGATCACTAGGTGAGCGTCATGACCACTACACCAACAAACTGCTCCTCATGTCTTCTCTACTTGCCCTGTTAGGATGCATATTTGACAGATTTAATTAATATTGATTTAATTATTAATTAACCTTTGATATGCCGGAGTGCGGATCTGCGCTACCTCCTTAAACTGCCACAGCGCGGATCCGCTTGGGTTAATAAATACAAAGAGATTATGTATATAATAAAACTAATTAACTTTGTTTACACCACTAAAATTTATTTGGTAAAACCAACCGGTTTCGGAAATGACGTTCCTTCGTCAGGGTATAGTTAATAGAGAGATTATTAACAGAGATATTATTTCATTTTTCATTTCAACAACTCCTAAGCCCGCGTGCATTTTTTTCCGTTTATCTATTATAATATTATGGAATAAAGTTCAAGTTCAGTTCACGTGTATTCTTATTGAACGGATGAAGGTTCTCAACCAATAAGAACAATGTAAAAAAGTTAAAATTAATTCTTAGAATCAACTAAAAGAAAGCCATTTTTTCTATGATCAGTGCGAAAGATGTGCGACGGTTTTATATTGATTATTGAAGTAATTGCTGATAAAGGTGTATAAGTTGTTGGTTATTTTGTATTTTTATTATTTTGCAATAGTTTGAAGTGAAGACTTTATCAAAAATGACATAAATCTTTGAATAAATTCACGTAAAAGTTCTCAGTGTCCGCTTGTAATGCGCAAGTCTTGTTTTCGGTTATTGATATCTTTTTAATTCACATTTATTGCGTATCAGACTTTGTTTCGTAGATTATGATTTTGGAAAGTTATCTTTTCAATAAATCTTGGTTAATAAATCTCTAAATTTGTATTCAAATCACCTTGCCTCATTGAGCGCGGATCAGCGCTCGCAATGATGCTCATTTTCAAATATGTTTTGCATTCAGTTTATTGATATTATATTATATTGTTTTAGTACCTTAGGCTGTAAAATCTATCGAAATATGAAATAAAATGAACAAAACCCCAATGTAAGTTCAGTATTTCATTTTATAATCATTGTCCTTGCGTAATGCAATACGTCGAAAGAAATTGTTATAGTATAAAAATTTACAGTGGTGATACGATAAAACAAGTACTTATAAAAACCTTAGTTACGTATCTTAAAGAATTTTTTTTTTTATAAATTAGTGATATCTAACCACGAATTTTAATAAAAAACAATCGAGTAAAAATAGCGCTTTCATGTATTATTTAGTGTGGCTCACAGTGTAAACAACATCTGCTGCGCCGCATCACATCAAAGGTTAAATATATTTTAAAGATACTATAAAGTGAGCGAATACGAAACATAGCGAATTTGAACAATTCATTAAAAAAAGACAGTAATACCGAAATAAATACACAGGTTGTCTCATAAGCTAGTAATAAAAATTTTGGGAAGTCTTCTTAATGCAATTTTGAATAGAAAATATTCTTTACACTTCGGGTAAAATGTTGACAGCTACGGAGATAAGCGACATGAAA
>JADDOH010007683.1:0-159731 GCA_016648135.1 Agrypnia vestita
GGACACGAATGTTTTAAATACGTTATATATTTTAGATATTTTTCTCAGCCTTTCCGTTTCTATCAAACGTAGATAGGTACTTCTCTTACACGAACTATTAAATTTTCGCAAAAATCAATCACCTATTGTTATTTCCCATATTTTCATACTTTTCTGTTTTCCGAATTACCTGCTTTCTCGTTTAAATCATAAATATTGAATTGATAAAAAAAATTAAGTTTTTAGATAGACAATGGAACACTTAAGATAAACCGACGTATTGTGTTAATTCGGAGCAACCACAAAATATGAAAAATTTTGTCCAGTGTCAAACAATTTATTATTCTGTAAATTCATTAAAAGAATTAATGCTAATTTTTGATCTGTGTGTAGTTTTCTGGGATATCATCAGCCATGATGATGAAATCTGCTGAATGGATCCGAAACGTCGACCAGAGAGATTACATGTACACGGCATAATATCCCAGAAAACTATACATAGAAGATTCTGAGCGACCATGAAAACCTGAGAACATATTTTTTCAATTAAAGTAAGTACCTAATTGTTTGGAGTTATACCGATTTGATTGAGTAAAAGTTTGAAATTTTACAATTAATTACCAACAATATAAATAATATTTTTCAATGGGATATTTATTAAGAACGTTAATGTTTGTATGTTTTTTTTTCTAAGAATTCAATATAACAACAAATATGTGATTTCAAATGTCTAATAATTTACGAAAATTTACGTAGGCATAGGTTACCACTAAACAAATTCAAGTTTATCAAAATACCGGATCGTTTATCGGCAAACACAGTCCTAAAACAACAAACTCCCGAATATCCCACAGAATAAATAATCTCCTAAGACTCCACATTTAAATGGGAATTTATGGAGGCGCAGGAAGAAATAGGAAATGATTTAGTCACCGAGCTAATACCAGTGGGAATAAACATCTATCAGGATAACGTCCGTAACATTGGATAATCTATTTTCTGGGAAGCAATACCCCAATAGCCCAATATGGGGGAAATTGACAGAATAATGTACAACCCTGGCGTTGATTTGTCTAGCAAGACTTCATCAGGGGTGCCGAAGAAAATATTAATTAAAATATATATTTTAACATTATTTTTATATTTACGTTACGAGAACACAATTTTTAACTGTAATTTCGGATATTTTATACGCACCGTATGTATTACTGAGAAGCGAATCTCGACGTTTCGTTGGATGCTTATCCAACGTCACCAGGAGGACGACCTTTACCCGCGGAGGTGGAGGTCGGACTGATTATAGGTGCTGCTTTCTAGCTTTCTGCTTGAGAACACAATTACTGGACATACAATAAAATGTTGTTTAATAACATGGCTTATGATCTGGCGTAAGTGATCACTTTACATAATGTAACGTTCACCAATTTCACCGTAAGAACATCCACATTTCGAGGGTAGAAAACTAAAAGGGCGTTAGTGATTATTACGAACTATAGGGGAGCAAAATAATGTTTTGCTCTCCTGTAAATAGTAAATTGTCTTTTTTTTCTGAATATTATCTACAATTTATTTTATCATAAATGCATTATTTTTTAATAATTCATAAAAATAGTGTATTGTGTAATTATATAATTTTCAAAATGTTTATAAAATATTTATACTTTGCATTATTTATACTAAACTGTACTTTTATGTCAATAATGACTTATCCGGGACAAAAATGACGGTCTGTTTTTAAAAAATAGAATAAAGGATGTAACTTTTTCCATTTTTTTAATATACTTTTATTATCTAAATATTTATACTTGTAAGTAAATAAAAATGTAACATTCATAGACCCCTTGGGTTTTTTTATATCTCTTTTATAGATAAAAAAAAATTACTTTCAATCACTAAACACTTGAACCATTCAAGCTTCATCGCAAATCTGATGAAAATTTTACACCGCACAATAAAAACCCGCGAGTAATAAAAAAAAACAATTTCACAACCCCGAAATAAAACCGCTCGATTTATTTTAATTCCAAATCACGGCGAAATTGATTGCGCCACCCTCCCTTTGTACAGTTGTCGTTTTGATATTTTTAATCATCCCGCTCGAGAGCGCGCGGCGGGCCGCCCCTGGCCGGGCAGATAAATCTCCCCGCGCCGGGACAAAGGGAAACAAATCGCGGGGCGGGCGAGGGTGGTCTAATAGACCGGTATTGAGTGCGAAGGAAGTGGGTTATGGTGGAAGACTGCCTCGACATGTTGACACATTTGTCGCTACCGTGCGGTCACCCCCGCGCGCGGGATCGCAAGTTGAGGATCGCGTCTCTGCGTGGAGTTTTTTTTTAAACTAACTAGCAAAGCCTTCACACGCAGGCCAAAAGGATCGCGTATCAAGACAACCCTGCGAGCATATTATTAAGACAAACATCACCCTGTATCAACAAAAAGTGAAGCACAAGAGCGAGAGATAACAAATTATAGAAGTCTCACAGAGACGAAGCTATTTATATGGTATACGTGTACGGAATATGGAAGTCTTTTATAGGGTGGCCCATAGCTTACCACCTATATGAGCTGGCTTAAAATGCAACGTTCATCCATTCTACCGTAAGAAAATCAACACATTATACATATATTTTTTTAAATTTATGTGTATGTTCTAAATCAGTTTCTTTCATTTATTCAAATATTTCATTTAAATTCATCTGCGGTCCTTCCCATGACATAATACACTTACATAGATTTTGTAGCCGGTAATGATATCTCTATATTTTTTTAAGTGGAATATTAAGTAATATTCTTTTTAATGTAGGCACAAGATTGCGCCTGATAATTATTATTTTTAATTCCTTTGGTAGACCATTATTAATTTTTAACAATATTTTATGTGTGTTCTGAGAACACAGTGTTTGCAGAGGGATAGATAATCAAGATAAATTATATAAATTAAATTTTTTATCTCAGAATTTTTATTTATTATGTACTCAACATACGAATTAAAATATTGTTAAAATTAAGATTATAGAATAACTAAGCGTGAGAAGTAATAACTACAGTAGTAGTCACCCCCACTGAATCTTAACCAAACTGTGTTTAATTTTGTTATAATTAACACTTGTAGATGGGAAGGAAAAAACTGAAAACTTTGTGCAACATATACAAAAAATAAAATAATATAAAAAATCTATTACAGAAACATATCACGAATGTGTGTGTGTCGTAATTTAAAAACTTTTTAAAATTTTTAATTAAAAATATTAACGAAGAGTCTGCCAAAACATTGAATGAATTTTTATTTTTATAAATTCATTCAGGTTATTTATTTACTGGTTGCTGACAGATTAAAATAATTAAACTCATTCCGTTTCCAAAATTAGTATGATTTCAAAATTGTTATTAAACAAAATAAAAACATTGACTGAGATGTAATATAGGTAATAATGAGGTATGAAAATAAAAAAAGCTTAATTCTTTATTTAATATTATTTATCACAAACGTTATCAAGGCGCAATGCTATTCTAGATAGCGCTGTTCTCACAGCCTTAACTGGCGGCCGAAATATATAATAAAAGTACGTCATTTTTGACGGGTTAAAATAATAATTTCGTGATTTTTACCATCCAACTATTTTAAGTTAATGTAAGGTTTTGAAATTGTCAAATAAAATTTCAACAAATTGTTCGTAGTCAATAGAGTACCTTTTTCTGTCTACGAGATTTGATTTGAACGCCCCTGATCCCGAGAAGATCCAGTGTTTATGAGGTGTAAAGTGATATTGATACAGTGGCTGCGAACAGACTAGCATTACGGGATCTTCAGCTGGGGTGACCGTGGCGTATTGTTATTAGCTGGAACGCGCAGGGTGGCCATCAGCACTCGAGAACATTAAAATGAGTTAATAACTTTTTTGACAACATTTTTTTTAACGTTTTTATTTATTTTGAAAATTTCTCACACGAGTGACTAACAATTTTTTGTGAGTCAGACCAAACTGTTTTCATGTGAATCATCATACGTCATATTTGGGAATTCTGTTCGAAATGAAATCAACATATTTTCGAAATTTGCGGATAAGATTAAAAACAAAATGAATAGATATTTAGAATATGGATTGTGAGATTATTTATAGTTTGTGTTTTTGTTTACAAAAACAATGATGGACTATCATTGAATTTATTTACTTAGAATCACGCCGTTTACTCACAGGAGTAGACAGAGAGGATTAAACGCCGCATTATTCTGTTCCGATGCGTGTCTAACATATGCCTGTGCGAGCATGACAGCAATATAATTGTACGCGTGCGACAAGGATACGTAGCGTAGGGTCAATGTACGAAATTCTCTCCTTTCGGCGACCGGGCTTTACACAAATCATGCCTAATCCACATTCATACATCTTTTAGCTATACATCGATTGCTGATACATTTACATACTATTTTTTTTACTAATTCTAATGTAGTTTAATGAACGCCTACGAAGACTAAAAAGAAACCAGTAAAATCTAGTTAATTTCCTCATTTAATATCGAAACAATTTTCAACAGGTAATAAATATAAATTTTCACAATATATATTCACGAATCTATGTACCTACATACGTGATTTTGTGTTCAAGCAGGTATTGCTATAAAATATTCATCCTACCGATTGGCTATAGATAATCCGTACTATTATAGGTACACACGGCTTAATAATATAATGTGATTAATTTCACTTGTAGCAGTAAACAAACCGAGCCCATCTCCTCCCCCGACCCGCTTCCGCCTCCCTAAATTGACTGGCACCCCTGCCCCGCCGCTGCAGGAGTGATTGCTGACGATAAATCTAAATCCCGCCCTTAATGACCCGAATTGCCCGCCGAGACGAGGCAGGGCTGGCACAAACGACAAATGACAAACCGGTTTAGAAATAATTAAAAACGGTTTGAGTATTATAAATTAGAATCGCAGTATTCGATTGCTGTCCCTTGTACATAGTAGGAGCATTGTAAATAAATAGATGCTTGTAATAACAGTTTTATTTTGAGTGCATAATAAATATAGTGTAATTCTTAAAAATCATTGAACTTGTTGGTCTAGTGGTTAAGTCACCCGTCTAGTGATTTAGTGGTAGGAGTTCGAGATAAAATATAGATGCGACACGTATTCCGTGTATGCATCAATATATTTTGTTTTCTAATCAAAATATATAATTTCCTGTGTAAAAATGTCCATAACCATTCGGTTAAGCGTTAAAAGATGATTTGATATACATACCGCTGGGACGTAATGACTACTAATTCATGTCAAGGATATAAAATCAACTAGCTGAACGTAAAGCTAAAATTCAATCCAATGAGGAATAAATAGCAACAATAAAAAACATGCATAACTCCAGGGGCGTGCAGTGGGAACAAGAAGCATGACTTTTTCCTAAGCATATATTTTGAAAAGAAACCGAAACAAACATCTCGTAATATTTCAATCACAATAATTAACATATTATTCATATTTTAATATTTCATATTATTCTGCCAGATAAATATTTAATTTCGATATTTTTCCCCAAATATACGGTAAAATAAAAGTCATGCTGCTTGTTCCCACTACACGCGCCTGCCTAACTCTCTGTTAGAATGCCCGTCACTAACGCTAGATACCAGATAATGCTAGATACTGGATACCATGTATAAAGCAAAATGCATAATTCTCTACGTAACAACAACCTTCACTAACGCTGCCACATGGTGCAAATAATGATAGATATAAAAAATGCAAAAAAAAAAACTATAATTATCCATATAACTGAGTCCGTCAATAACGCTACCGGACGGCGCAAATAATGATGGAATATAAAGTAATAAAAACACGATTCTCCGTGTAACAATGTCCGTCATTAACGCTTCAAGACACTGGATGGCGGTGTTCTCATAGCTATAATTCGCGGCCAAAATATATGTATAGTAAAAGTACATCAAGTGTGTATAGCATCTACCATGAGACCTGTATAACGTCATTTCAAATTAATTTTATTTATCTGTAAAATCTCAATTTTTTTTATCTTGAATAACTTATTAAATTAAAATTTAAAGCATGACGAGGCTCGATTAGATACGCCCTGGGCAGGGTGTATCGCAAATGTTGTGTCTACAATAAATTAAATAACATTTTCCTTCAAAAACTTTTGATAGAATAGGAGTATCTTTATAAACTTCAAGGGACTCTGATTCATAAATTCTTCAGAAAACGCTGGAAACTCATCACCATTGGAACTTGGGGAGGATTCGAAAAGTCCATTATCCTGAACAATACGCGACACACATTCCTCCCGGTGACCCTAGGTAATGTCAGAAAGAATGGCACCTGTTCGCGTACATTTTTCATACAGAATATCACAAAAATAATGTGGCTACTTTTTTTAAACAATCAAATATTAAATGCAGCATAACATTAATTTCATTTTCATACATATTGCAATCCATATTCCCTGTAAGGTGTACAAAAAATAATAACATATTTAATTTAAATAATATATTTAAGACTGATGAAAAATAATGATTTTAAACATGGTAGAATAATTTTCACATAAATATATCATTACTGTCACGAGGGTTCTTGAAACGAGGAGAATTTCACAAAATCAAGGTTTTTCAAATATTCAGAATGATTTTAGAATGTTGAAAAATCTGGAAGTCGTCCGAATACCCGAATATGTACCAGAAGTTTTATGGTGACTGTTGCGCAAACCACAGATCCAGGTAAATAGATAGAAAACTGTGAATCCGTGCGATTTAAACATAACGTACAAGTGTTACCAGAGACAAATGTTACACATTTTAGTAACCGAATTAGAATGACGAATTACTCTGAATTACATACCTACAACAGGTAAAGTGATCCAGCTAATGTTGTGTCTAGTAAATGTGTGTGTAATAAAATTTTAATTATTCATTTAATTAATTAAGAACTGTATCGATACAGTGGTATAACTGTTCACTTTTAACAAATATTTATTTTCTTTACTATTTATTACCTAGGTAATACTTTCAGCTGGTAAAGGGTATAATAATTATTATTAATAAGATGTGATATTATTTTTATTTCCTATTTATAAAATAATTAAGCATTTATCAGATCTACTTACTATTATTATTATTATTATTATTAAAGTATATATTTTTATTACTGTTATAATACGTAAATATTTACTAGCAATAAATCTGCAAGTGAACGAATGTATAATGACACGAGTAAAAATCTATCTGTATGTCCCCAGTACATATTTTTGAGTTATGAATTTAAATTATTGCGCAAAAGAACTGTTTACAATGTAGCGATTAAAAAATTATAGGGATCAATATCCCTGAAATTCTATAATATAAAAAACCCTGTTACATAAATCTTTCATCAAGTTATAAAAATTTAGCCCCTAACCAGATTTCTGCATGCCTTTGAGAAGGAATTTACAATGGGAATATTTGAATGTGTTCAAAAGAACGATGTAGTTTAGATTCTAAAAATCTTTACACATCATAACACTGTCACGGAAAGGCATGCTAAAGAGAATTCACGCACTGTCCGAATTCTGTGTTAATGTCATAACACTAACGAAATATCGAGAACGGTCTATAACAATCTGGGGTGATCTACCGCTTGCAGGAAGGATCTATAAACGTCTAGAAACACCTGAAAAAGCCCAAAAAGAAAAAGACCTTCTCCTAAATACTAGAATGATCCAGAAAGTACGAAAGTATCAACATTTGGATATAAATACGGCGCCGGAGATTAGCCGCGTTTAACTTGTGGATTTGGTGCGAAGTGCGCGCGAGCCGCGATAAGCGACGGCCGGGATGGCCAGTCAGAGCGATAATCGAGTGTTACCTAATTGGCGAAATAAATAATCGATAAATAATACGCGCGAGAACGGAATATCGGAACAACGACAATAAAGTATTTATTTACGAATGATATATTGCAAAATAGTGTAATTAAAAGAATAGCGTTAAGTTTAATAGTGTTAAGTGACTTTGTATATTGAATAATTAATTAATCATTAATTAATAATCCCTTATTAATTTCCAGTGTTTTCATTCATTCCACGTGAGAATACTACTAATACGCGTCAGCATCACTTTTGTAGATACAGAACGTGAAAGCTGCGCCTTGGTAAGTGATTATGTAAAATATTTTTCACCGTGCAATTAACATTACTTTCTGGTGACACTTTACTCGGAGCGCAGTGCAAAGTCGGCGGCGGGTGCTCGAGGGTGAGGGGAGGGGGTTATTTGTCGCGCCATTTACCCCTTGGAACGTGCGCCATCAGGGGGCTGCGATGCGAGAAATGGGAGTGGGTTTACTAACTGCAACGTTAACCCCGGGAAACTAAATAAGTCCAGGGTGGATTGCGGAGCGGGGAGGGAGGGACGCGATGACAGTTTTTTTACGGTCGAAGAACGGGGATTTTCTCCCGGGATGTTTTTACCGGGATAAATGGAGATGGAACACACCTATTTGTAAGTCGTGTGTACAAAATGTATAGAGAATTTTTTTTTCAATTGAGATTGATTAATAAGCAGTCTATACAAATGTAGGTAACACATTATCTTGAGAGCGTTTTTTAACTTTTTTTAAATTTAAATTTGTCGTAGCTTTTGTTCTTAAATATACCCACAATTATTTTGTTGAATTCAAATACACAAATGTAGGTACATATATATGATGTAAATTTTTATTATATTAATTACATTTTCCAATATTCTTCTCTAAAAAATGCTGAAAATAAGTAATGCTTGCACGTAAGAAAGTCAAAAAAAGGAAAAATAGTAGAATTGGTTTAAAAATCACTAACTGAATAATGTGTGCAAATATCAAGATTCAGAGCGCACTGTGAATTTTTGCTACTTTAGACGAACATATTATTTCCTACTTTATAATTAAGATATAGGGATGTGGCGGCCCTCGTAGCACAGTGGGTATGATACACCGAGGGTTCCGGGTTCGATTCCCGGTGAGGTCACAATTTTAATCTGTGATTTACTCAAGCCTGGATGTTTTGTGATGTATGATTATTGTAGTTGGGCCTCCTGGCCTGTTGAAGCGTAAAAAAAATAATAAAAAAAAAAGTATTTTTTAAATATTTTCTAACACAATTTTTTTCAGTTTTTATAAAAGAACAGTGCAGTTATACATTAAACCTGGGATTTAAAAATATCAAAGTTATTGAAAGAGGAAAAGAGGTAGGACACGATAATTATTATAAAACGTGAATTTTAATAACACAAATATTTTTGAGTGGTCTAAGTAGCTATAAATGCGTGCTTGCGAGAAAGACAATATTTTCTTGTTACGTTATAAATATGGCAGCGCGCGGGGCGCCTATTCATATACACTTAGTATAAACTATGTTTGTGCCAGCAGTTACTGTAATAACTTCACCATGTTAAATGTAAGTGTAACGTATCTGAAAGAACGTCTGTTCGAATGAGAGAGAGAGCGAATGGTATAAATCAAGAGGCGCCGTTTTGGCAGCTCTCTATTATTACGTAGCCGCCGCGACGAGAACATTATTCCTTATTTGCGTACCAAACTATTGTCGTGTAAATTACCTGTTAACCAACAAAGTATCTGGAAACAGACAACGAGTTTTACTAGATTTCCGAAGCAACAAAGTTCTCCTCCTCTCACAAAGAAGAACATTACATATTATTCAAGTTTCGTACACGCTGAACGTTTAGCAGTATGTTGGTATCGGTGAGGGTTATATTATTTGTTACGAGCACATACTATAGTAATATACTATATCCAACGACGATTATCAGCGGCGTGCCATCCTTTAAGTGTCCCCCATTTGTCAAAGCGAAGAACATTTAGTTAAGAGGAGGGATACACATTATCTTGATGGAGCGTCCTTGAATAGAAGAAGCATCCACTGCCGTCGTCTCTTCTCAGTATCGAGCGCTGTCTCGCCATCCTTCTCCCGCTGCAGCAGGAATAATAGAGCAAAAGCAGACCGTGATATATCCAATTGAATTTTGTCCCTTTCGCACGGCACGGTGTTCCATTAATAGCTGACATTTTAACCCTTCGTCTGCCATAGTGACACAGCTCTTCCGAGCTGCAATATTTCCGTATATACACGTTTGAGTTAATTCTAAAAAACATATTTTAGATATATTTTTTGACACCAAAGTGACTTGTGAAAACTTATGTATATCAAGCTAATTAAAAATAATAATTTTTATTCGATCCGATATAAAATTGATATCTTTAAATACCGACACCATCTAATTATCCACAGGGTGGGAGGTAACTAAAATAATCTAAATATCTCGATTGTACGATATTATACTTAGTTTTTCCATAGTTTGAAAATAAAAATGAATCGCCAAAACAGCTGTTGAATAAAACTAGTAGATCTCAGTAAAAATATTGACTAAAATGTTATTAATTTTATTTTTCCCAAAAAATAAACAAAACCCAAAAAAACCTTAGTTAGCTTTGTTAGAATTCACGTAACAAAAATGAATCTTTTTAATTCTTTATTTTTTTGGTATGGTTTTATCAACCCCTTTTTGGATTTTTACAATTTTTTAATTATGATATATTAAATTAATGATTATTTTTATTATTTTAAAATAAATTTCATATCGGGTCAATATTATTTTAGATATTTATAAATTAGTGATATAAAACAAGAAATATATGTATGATAAAAACAGAAAGCAAATATTCTAATGATGTTAATAAAATTAAATAATGAAGAATAATCTAGGCATTAAATAACTATATTGTTACAAACAATGTAGCTTATTGGTGTATTGGTTATGATTCTCACCTAGTGTTCCAGTGGTTGGTGGTTCGAGTTACCTTCCAGGACACCAGCAAGTCCTATTTTCATAGCACAAGCGCTTAGCTTAGTTTGAAAATAGTAATAATATTGATGTGTCACGTATTCCGTGTTGGTGTCTCTATTTAAAAAAAATGATATGCTACGCGATCGGCACTTCCATTTTAAAATATTTAAGAAAATTTATTGAATGATACTTCTATTATTCTCAATTCCTTACACAGACACAGACAGCTTACCACAGTTCAAAAAACAACTTAAGACGCATTTATTTAGACAATCCTATAAAAACCTATAGAATCTGACCACAACAACGCTAGCTAATGTTTTCCACTCCTATTGTGCACTCCGCGAAAACACTTTATTCTTTCAGGCACTCTCAACTATTATAGTACTCAATTTTAATTCTATTTCTTGTATGCCACCTAGTGAATAAGTAATAGTAAATAAGTTTTTTCTTTTCTAGCAGTAAGTTGTTTTATAAGATAATAATTTTTCTGTGTAAAGCGCCCTTGAGGTGAGTATTCGCGAAAACGGCGCTATATAAGTTATCCAATTATTATTATTATTATTATTATTCCTGATATCATGCATATTAAAGATTTGAAAACCATTATAGTTACAAGTTAAGGCATTTATTTTTTATTTTAAATGTATTTTCGGTCGCAGCACGCTGAGGGTTAATAGCCGGCGTTTTAAAATAGACGGTAATAGTTTCGGTAGCGTTTGTTTGATGACAGCGACTTTTTGTTTTTCCGATTCAAATGCGGAATTATTTGATGTTTGACAAAGTGTCGCCTGTTTTGCTTGGAGAATAGCGAAAGCTTTTAGGTACATCAGCAGGTTACCGTCGCATTACCAAAGGATGATTAAAAGCGTGATGCATCTGTTACGGTCTGCAAAAGTGACCGTGTCCGGCTAGCCGCGGTCGACCACGGCTGACTGGTCAGACAACTGGACGCGAGGTAACTGGTCGCGGAACCAACTCGCCGCAAATCGCAAACTCTGATTAAAATCTAATTTAACGTAGAATATCGTATTTAGCTAGTTATAGGTAGACCGCATTCGAAAGAATGTGCGCAAAAAAAAAGTGTTGTTGCGATGGAAAAAATTAACTCAAAAGAAATTTTTCTAGAAAGTAAGTAACCTTTCTTAAACTAAAAAATATATATTTATTTGGAATATCATATTGAGGTTTATAATATGGGCTTGCCAGGCAACTTTCCCCCGCATTTTCTTACCTGACAAAGGTAAGGAATGGTCTTTTGAATGTGGTCGAGCTATAGTTGTGATTTTTTTAGGGTAAAGATACCTATTTATTTTCTGCAAAATAAAACAACGCTTGGAGAGACCAAATCAAAATAAATTTATGCGTACGCGAGTTGAAGCAAGGAAAAACAGAACAACACCAGCCGCAACCCGTGAAAACGACGTGCCTACTTTGACTGCATATTTCGGCCGCGAGTTAAGGCTCAGAAAACATCGCCATTTGGTGTAGGTTAGCATCTTCGTAGAGCCAGTGACGGAAAGTTTTTCACTAAGAATTTCCTACGCTTTTTGACTTTTTATTCATCATCATTTTATAATCAAAATCATTATTTGCGGCAACTGGTAGCGTTAGTGCCGGATATTGTTACATATTTTTCTGCTTTCTAAATCCCATAATTTGATACACCTCATTATTATTTGCTCCAATTAGTATCCCATCCCTTTGTATTAGGGTAAGTGACGGACTATGTTAGGAGGTACCTACAATTAAAAATTACGTTCTTTTTGCTCTTGACACCTTATAATTCTAAATACCTCATCATTATTTGCGCCATCTGGTATCGTTAGTGACGGACATTGTCACACATAAAGTAATGTTATTTTGGCTTTTTAAACCTCATAATTTTATAAACCTCATCATGATTTGCGCCTCTGGTAGCGTTAGTGACATCAATATTGCATATAAAAATCATGTTTTTTTATACCTCATTATTTTGTATACCTCATCATTATTTGCGCCTCTGATAACATCAGCGCCGGATTGTTTTCTCGCTTTGTATTTTATGCAGGGGCGGCATGGTACACGCGTCTGAGACGACTTCTCTTCGGTTTATTTTATTGACGTATTGCGTTAAGTAACGTCGCGTTGTTTGACCTCAAAAGGGATTCACTCAGAAGCCCTCGCCTCACGAAGAAATTTTAATTAATTTCCCACGTGCACCCGCCAATGGAGGCGCGCGGTCCCCCATAAAGGGGGGCCTTTCTATTTAGATAGTAATAAAAAACATAACACAGCCTATTCATTAGCAGCCCCGGAGTGTCGCGCGCCCTCGGCCGTGACGTAGACAAAGGAGGGGAGGGGCGAAGCCACCCCCCTCCCCCCTCCCCCCTCCGACCGCCGCCGAATTTCCAAGATTGTCGTTTGACAGATGACAACGACAATTTACCAACACCGGAAGAAATTAGCATTCGACGAGCACGTTAGTGAAAATAACACAAGATGCGCTACAAATCAAATTTTAACAATACCAAGAATAATAAACAAATATGTTATCTATGAGGACACTTGAATGTCGAGTTACAATGTTCTTGAACAAAATACAAATTAACCTTTCCACAGGCCACCAAAATCAGTATCAGAACTTAAAAAGTGGTTATTAGTAAGCGACATAAGTTATATATGAACTATATTAATATTGAAATGATGTGAAGTGTATTATTATGATAATGACAATGAATGTGTACATGATATATTTATTCATTCTCTTTCGTTAATTTGCTTAAAACTTTTAAGTGAATAATATTTAGTAACAGCTTAACATTCAATTGTAAAAATGAACCTACAGAAAAACGTCTTTTTAGACGTTTTGTGGGATTAGATATTACAAAATGTAAAGAAAATAGAATGAAAATTAAATAAAAAAATCATTACTAGGACACATTTAGAGAGAATACACTCTTATCATTTGTGGGGAAGGTATAGGTATAAACGGAGAGGCAGCTATATCAAAAAAAAAATGTTTTGAATGCACTCACAGAGGATTACCAACTTAAAATATACTGATTTCTAGATTTTATGTACCTATTCCTTCCAAAATCACGTTTCTTATAAATTTATATGCTATGTTTCACAGATTATTAGTAGGTAGTTTACGACCCTGATAGATATAAAAGGTATTTTAGATTTTTTTTTAGAATTTTGTAGAATTGGTGGAAGAACAATATATACTTTTTAAGGTAAAAAATTAGAAATTAAATAGAAAATAAAATGAAAATCTTTAATTAACATCATTAGGTTAATTAACTTTATAAAAACTGGCGTCTTTTGATTCATCGAATTTTAATTTTTGAAAAGATACTTTAAGGGGACGCCTTCGCCGAGTCTTTTGGGCCCCCAATCCTATTAAGATAAGATAATGAGGACTTAAAACGTCAATTTCATAAAATTATGAAGAAACAATCCAAAAAATATATATTTCAAAAATACCAATGGGAAAGGACTTTAAAATCTAAAATAAAAAAAAAATCGGAAAAGGGTGGCAGCGTAATTTTTTTAATCCTGGAATGAAATCGACGTGGTCTTAAAAATATATAATTTCAAAAGACAGCACCATTTCAACACTATAAGGCATCATAAACAACCGGTATATATAATTAAATAAATTGATATACAATGCAAACAGAAATACCTGCAAATTTTCTTTCCAGATGTCCATAAAATATACTTTCATTCCCACTGTGTAAATAATTGAAGAGGCATTCACGGATGACTGAACTTTACGATTCTGAGAGAGAGCGAGAAAGGGCGAGTCAACGTCGTGACGCGTGGGTAACCGTAAGTTAAAGTGAGACAAATGTACATTTATCGTAAAGGCTTTCACACCGTAAAGCGCACAATGGGGCAAATTGACAACAATTTAGAAGTGCCATTAAATGTATTGTGTACGCATTTTATGGGTAAATCTTAAATGGAAGCGGGATCCAAGCGCTTTAAACAGTATCTTCACTCTATTTTATGTGGAGTTTACAGTTGTTGCTGTCATGTCTTAAAGGAATATAAAACCTGAATCGAGAAAGCATCGTCTATGGTTTTACTACATCACGTTCCATACAATCCTTTAAAAGGTTACAGAATGTTTTTTTTTTCAAATACAGGTTGGATTTTAACTTTCATCGTGATTAAACTTAATGTTATAATTTTCTGATAAAGAAACATAATTTTCACGGTTTCAAATTTATTATAACAAAACAATCAAATTTTTAAAGGATATTCTGGCATTCAATTAAACGAAAGATTTTTCTCTTTTTACAGTAAAACAATGATGGAAAGTTATACAAAGATGATCGGTTTTTTTATGATGAAATGCACAAGTTTGACAATCTTTAAAGATTCCGTATTAGTTTGCGTTAATTAGTTAAAACAAGTTGTATTATAGTGGGCAATCATGTGTGGAAAATCTATACTTTTGGAAAATCTTTGTACGATAGAGTAGAGAATGAATGAATCAGAAGCGAATGTTATGCTGACTGTAACAGATAGAATAAAGAAAAGATCGCCGAGATGGTTTGGCCATGTGGAACGAACGAGTAAGAAAAGGACGTTAATGAAAATTTATGAGGCCAGTGTGGAAGGCAGCAGGAACAGAGGTCCTCGGAAGACCTGGCATGATTAGATGAATCAAATACTGGAGGATGGCCCTAGTAGAAGCTTCAATAACCGAAGAGCGTGCGTGAGAAGATATATGATAGTGGACGAAGCAAAAGTGGTGTGCCAAGACTGAAGATTCTGGGAAACTGCGGTATGGTTAGTTAGTTAGTATTGTGATACGATATTTTATAGATGTCTCATAGAGACGAAGTTATATTTTTTTATGCGAAAGTAGGTATGAAAGTCTTTGGGTGTTCATAGGGCTTACGACCTGTCGTACGGATGGCTTAAATGATTGCTTTACACAATGCAACGTTCACCATTCCACCCATGATAGAATACCACATCTATCAAATTTTTGGAAGTTGTATATATATTTCAATTTTACAACCCAATTTTATAATATTTCATAGATATGTATGTTGTAATAATCATTAGCCCTACCGGTATCCAAAGCATTTTCATTCCCTTAATTAACCACAGATGTCTCTAATGAGATATCTATTTTTGACTGGAATTTTCAAAAGCAATATCCTTAATATGTGTAATGAGATTCTTCCTAATTATTAGCATTACACTACACGCCTAAAATATCGTTTCGATTTTTTGAAACTTCTTTTTAGACCAGTTTTTTGCATTCAGAATATTTTGAGTTTGTCCTAATTTTTCAGAACACAGTACCTACCTACTGGATTTCGTCTCAGGGACATCATTAATAAATACGTATAGTAGATGTCTCATAGAGACGAATTTATATATTTTATGGGAAGGTAGATATGGAAGTCTTACTTCCAGTGATAAATTTTTTTATTCAATTACATTTTCAACATTGAAACTTAGGTTTTGCAGAAACATCGGTCGAGGCCACGCATCACTATCTGCTTGTTTTAATAGTTTTGACTACACTGGCATCCTCGTAAACGTCATTCAAATTCGTATAATATCTCTGCCTCCAGACATTACTTTCATTTATCGTCCTGTCTGCCCTTGTTTATTTCTGTACATAAAATCAACATTAAATTAACTCGATTTATATCATCTCTCACTGGACCCACGGCCGTAATCTTTTAAGCGTCGCGTTTCTCGTACAAAACTCGACGCGCCGAGTCGAGGCGTTTCATCACATACAATCATCGTTAATAAGATTGTTCAAAATGCTTTACGACTCGCGAAGAAATGGCTACTACGGCCGGAGCGTTTAGGAAAATGCTTATTATTTTTGAGGGCGAACAATAAAAGCGTATTTAGATCCCACGACGACAAGACGCTATTACAGAGCCGACGATAAATGTATCGGCCCACTTTTAGCGAAGCCGTTTGTCACGTGATCAAAGTGAAGTGTTATTATGCTCGCGGAGCAAATGGCCGACGACAAATTTACCCCATTTTATTGTGAATACTATTTATTTAACAAGTATTTATTATTTGCAGATATATTTAGTTAAAAATAAATAAATGGAGCTCCAGATAATTATTTAGTTCCACACATAATGTTGTGTGGGCTAATTATGTTTTCACTTCGATATATTGCATTCCAATCTAATCATTTAAAAGTTTTTCTAATAAAATTTTTGCACTCCAGTTTAAACCTCCTTATATTCTCCATGTTTTGAATTTCCTTTGGCAGGCTATCGAAGATTTTTATATCAGAAATATTGGAGTCGCTTATCGTAATTTAAGGATGTTGGTAGATTAACTTTTTCGACGCATTATTTATGTAAGAATATTTCTATAAAGTTTATACCTTGAACCTTCTTTTCGTTTATATACCTTCTTATATTTCGTTTAGTCACCTCTCAAAGCGGTAATAGCATATTTTTAATGTTACAGTAAAATAATAAAAGTCCTTTCAAAACAATTCAAATTTGTGAACGTTCTAATAATTTTATTTGAGTGTAATTAAATCGAACGAATTTTTGGTACTCGACACAAAAAAATAGTGATGTTTAAAGTTTAACAAAAAATAAATCAGAAACATTGAAAAAAAAATGCAACTTTTGTAGACTCTTCTCTTCATAATTATCTCATACATTCGGCAATATCTGTAAAGAATTATGGACTAGCTCTGTTACACCCTGAATATTGGTTCATTTTTGCACTCTGTAACACAAAAATATTTTTATCGTTTGGTTTGACGAATGATATCATTTATGACCCAAAAAAAGCGTTCAACAAATTGTCGTCATGGAATATCCGAAATATTTAACCCATTTAAATACTTCATCTGTCATTTGACAGCGCGGCAGGAATTGGGTCCCGAAAAATGTCCCATTTTCCGGCTGAAGTGGCGGGAATCCCGGAGGAAGATGACCCGCCGGGACGTCACGCCACATCAAAACATTCATCCTTGCAACAAATTGATCCAGACCGACAAATAGTCTTTCTGGAATCTTGATTGACAACTGTTTATAATTCAACAGGAATTTGTAATTGATGGATTTTGATCATGCCTCACGACAGCTTGAATTGTATGCATAATTGGAATTTTAATCTGAAAAATTCGACCGTATTGACCTCGGTGGTGTCAATATCTTGAATTATTAATAATTTACTTATTATAATCCCAATTATAATAATTTAGTTGTTTGTCCTTCTGTCTATCTGTTCTGGTAATTTCGTGTAACGTCCGTAAATTATTTTATAAAATTATAATTTATAGAAATTAACTTTGTACGCACTACTTTTTTATTGAAAAAAATTCAACATGTTTCAAAGCCGATGGCTTCTTTATCAGGATAACAAATGTACAAAATTAAATTTAAAAATCGAAGTATAGATAAAAAGTTATATATGGAAAATGAATAATAATAAATACATACTTAACATGAAAATAAATTTAAAAGATAACTTTTTGTAAAAATGACCTGGTTATAATATTCAATTTACTATTAACACTTTTTCTTATTTCCACAAGATGATTTTGCTGTGTTTGAAGAAGAAAATATAAAATTATAAAAACTTTTTCTTCTTCTTTTCTTTTTTTCCCATTTTTTTCTTTTTTACTTTTTCTTCTTTTATATGATTAAATACATACTTATTCTTTTACCGACATTAACCGTCATCGTCATTTTTGCCGGTTTACCGCTAGTTTAGAATATATTACATTAGAAGAATATAGCGAATTTTTTATAACAATGATACGTCATTTAGCATAATCCACTTTATTGCCGTCTTAAAACTATTTATGTTTATAAACAAAATAATAAACATATAATAATTTTTTTGAGACACTCGACGAATAGCTGATGCTCGTGTTTGGCCATTTTAAACAATGTGGAATATTTTAGTTTAAAAAATATTTTTCCATCCACTTTCATTCCGGTTAATTCGCATCGTAGGTAATCGGGAGTTTGCCGTTTATAAAAAGTACGCATTTTTTTGGAACTTCATATATCATACTGGAAGGGGAAATCAAATCAAAACAACAACAATCTGGCCCGACGATTAATGACTTAAAATAAAATGGCAAATAAAATAAAGTAAACTCGACCGTGATATTATTTCAATCCTTGTCGCCGATGCTTCCGCACCAGCGCGAGTTTAAATCTCAGTTGAACTAACAACACTTGTTTGTTTAATCTAATCCCCCTTTTGTGGGTTAGTTTTCCGACCGGATGGGCCCAGCGACGGGACCAATCGAATCACTCGCGCCGTTGACTTAATTAAAACTAACAATGATATATTTTGTCCGGACTGCAACGTGTTAGCCTGAGCGTTAAGGCGTTAACAGAAATAAAACAAATTGAAGACAATCGCCGCTTTTTATTAAATAAAAATAATCAAAGTTACGTTTCACCTCGCAAAGGGTTAACTGTTACCTAACAGTTGATTTAAGGGACAATAGATAGTTTTAGTGTGTTAAGATCTTGGCTTGCACCAAATAAGAAAGTCACACTCGTTACATGGTGGCAATACATTTGGAATATTTTGAGTTTATCCAAATTTTTCAGAACAGAACACTGGATTTTGTCACAGGAACGTCATTAATCAATATATATTATAGATGTCTCACAGAGGCGAAATTATATTATTTTATCGAAAAGTAGGTATGGAAGTCATTGAATGTTCATAGGGCTTACAACCTACCGTACGGCTGGCTTAAGTGATCACTTTACACAAAATAACGTTCACCATTTCCATTGCATATATTTTTAAATTTTACAAACTATGTCATACGTGAGTTGTGATAACCGTTAGCGCGACTGACATCCAATGCTTTTTTATACCCCTTAATTAACCACAGATGTCACTAATGAGATATCTATTTTTTGTGATTAGAATTTTTTAGCAATATCCTTTATGTGTAATGAGATTCTTCCGAATTATAAGAATATGAACACCCATAAATACAAGACACGCAAATCAAAGTACAATAGATAAAATTTTTTTGATCGCATTTAATTTAATAGATTTTAAGTTCCATTAATTAGAAATACGTTTTTGTACAAAAATGTATGTATTACCTAAATCAATTTAAAAAATCTTGTCCACAACACTATAGTTTTCAGGAAAACAATGTTAATACGCTCACTGTGTAACTTCCGTATTATGTAGAAGGTACAAACATATACTAAGTAATTGTCCCCTTTTTATATATAATATGTACCTAAGTTTCAATATCATTAACCCCATCCATTAAAGCAACCCTTTCAACTCGACTCTTAATAAAAATTATATTCATCCCCCAGCCATTTTCCGCATTGTTTTAATGCTAATTATTATTGTTTTTAATTTGGGTTTCTGTTTTAAGGGAACGTTTTTTGGATAATTAACAAATTTTTTTAACACGTTCTTTGTTCATTAATTTTCCTGGTTAATTAATCATATTCATCACAAAAAGGGGTTGTTTTATGACGCAAGCCTCGGGGTGCCGTTCATTTTAGATATTTAGGGATGATCCAAGGGGCTGCGTTGTCAGTTCATTTTAATAAATTATTTACGATATTTTTGTGATTGATTTTTATTTATCTAGCCACGATTAGGACAATATAATTTCGCATTCAATACAATTTATTTTTTGTACACAATATTTACATCACAAGCATTGATTTAATTCGTAAATGTTACAAATTTTCAATTAAAATCTACATGCATATATAACATGATTTTTACCAAAAGTTTAGGAGAATCTTGCTTAGGAAAACCCTATCAGAGACAAGGAACAAATTAATGTCCAAAGTAATATTGTTCAGCATAGCAGTAGCTCTTCCAATAGGAATTACCATCAGCAGGTTGGTCCTGTATATTAGAGTGTAAAACAATGTATGCTGACGCTGTTTGAAGTAATTATCACGAGAATACAAACCAATGCTCTGCATAATTTCAGGATTATCGACCATGCCGCGTAACAATCGATAAAAATGTGTAATTGATTACGAATTGAATCCACATTCTTTATAGTTTTTAAACTATTGTAGTCAATCATACCCTGGAGAAACTCGGTTGGGTAAAGTAAAAAAAAAATTGGTAAACAAGGATAATGCCCGTATTCTCTCATATAGAGATATGTTAGAAACTCTTTTGTATTTTCTCTAAGAGAGTAGGTACTTAAGCTCATGTGGCACCCGAATCATCGAGCCACACATATTATTTGCACATATATACATACATATTATTATTTCATATAGCATATAGCAATATAAAACAAACTACTCATGTTGCATGGAAACATTAAATAAACAAGATCTACAATTTGTCGGTCGAGAGGGTATTTCTTAGACAATTTATAAACTTTGTCTCATAACTCGAGCAATTAAAATCGAAAATAAATTATATAACATCCCTCGGTTAGCGTGCTCCTTAAAATAAAACGAGATATAGTTCATTTATTTATCTCAAATAACATAAAAGCCTCGAAACACGTAGTGATACCATGCCGACAGTGCTAAAGTTGGCCATTTTGGCGTGTTCTTCCTCGTCTTCTTCGGGACCGGCGCGAAAGTGACAAGTTTTGCTACTAGTTATGAGACAGGATGTCTTGAGACAGCAACAATTTAACAGGTGGATTCCTGCCTTGATAATCAGTTGAAAATGTTCAGGCAACCATGACCTAATTAATGTCAATAGTTATGAAGATATGCAATATCAAAGTTAACATTATTTTTCAACTATTTCTCAGTTATTTTTGGCACAAAGTTGAAATTACAGTAACTTATATTGATTATGAAAAATTTATTCTCTGCAATACAGCTCAAATAAAATGATAAAAACCATGTAAAAAAATATATTTTCAATTTTTGCAAGATTTTTATCATTTTATTCGACTAAACAAGTCGAGAATTCGTACTTATCTCCCTATCTAAACACGGGAAAAACGTAGTTCTAGGGCAAGAAGAGCATGCATGATGGGTTTTTTCTTTTCCTGCTTAATGCACGTTTCAATTCCTATCCTTCTACAGATCTACAACCCCGCGACTGATAAAAAACATACGTTTATAGCAATCACTTTTGGCTAGAAATAATTATTAATTTTAAAAAACTAACATTGGATGTTTAAATGTATGAGAATTTTATTTTCTTTGTTAACGAAATATTTTTAACAATATTTTATTTTTATTCACATAAAAAAAATATATGGAGTTAACATTACCAGCTGCCAAATATATGAGTGCTGTTTCATGGGAAAGACTACAGATGTCTCTAGCATGGTTCCTTCAAATATATGGAAGGTTTAAAAAAATTGATAAAGGTAACAAAAAATCCATCGTAAGAGCATCCACTTTTTGATGTTTTACGATGGAATTGGTGAACATCGCATTGTGTAGAGTGATCACTTAAGCCAGCTCATTCGGGTTGTAATCCCTGGGCCGCTTCTCATGTAAGTAGCTTCGTTCCTGTGAGACTTATTTTATCATAATGAAATATTTTTATTTTGAATGCAATTCGACGCAGCCTAAAATTGAAACCGACTTAAAACGGTCTTCGATCTGTTTGCTTTCAATTTGCCCCGTTCTTTTATTAAGGGTCGCCGCCCCTCCCAGCGCCGGAGACCAGCCCTGGACAGACGGGCCGCTTCTGCAGCGTCACGGTCTGCTGCGGTAGGCTGGGTTTTAATTACTTCCAACCACCGTGTAGCCCGCACTGAAAAAACAGACCCGCGGACAACGCCCATCTTTAGCTACCCTGTACCTAATAATGATGAGTATTATTATATTGCCGAAGGTGAAATTTTTGGTTCATCGTGCCATAGTTTCAGATATTCTATTATCTAGAATTGCTAACATTATATTATATTAGTATTTTGGAATTCGCAACACCAATTTGGTCTCCGTTCTACGAAATATGTACATAAAAAGCGTCTCGAACGCATTCAGCAGACTTTCACAAAAATACTGAATTTCACGAATCACGTCCACTTCGATAACTACGACGACTCATATAAGTACCACAAGATAACTACTCTTGAAGACAAGCAACGATAAGCGATATGAAATACCTTCACAAAATACTTAATAATCGCATAGATTCACCTGAAATTTTAAATTTGATACTCTTTAAAGTCCCGCAGAGACGAACAAGAGCACCACGCCTTTTCCACTTAAATCATTGGAGAACAAACTACGGTAAAAACTGTATTATTAACAGAGTTTTAGATACCTACGACACGGTCTTTGCAGATCTCGATATTTTATATTTAATTTTTGAGCAGTTTACAAAATCCCTTACGTATATACTCACGCGATGACATTTTTCTTCCCACACACATGAACATATAAAAACGCATACACTCACGGACACATAAAAACACACAAAAAAACACACTCACACAAACTCACTATTTGATATATTGTTTTTTCTTATTTTTTTATCGATCCTGGTATAATATTCTTGTATATATGTGTTTTCTTGTAATTGGCCCTAGGCGCTGTACATCAATAATTGTTATTTTTCAAGATTTATTAATAGAAATAACAGAATTCGGAGAAATTTACGTACGACTGGAATCCCTCGTAATGTCAGTATGGAACAAAACTATCGAAACCTCTAGGACCTTCCACTAGATTCTGGACCGTACTACCACACTTACAAATGAGCTGGAACGTTCGAGGAACGGTCGGAAAATGGCGAAAACTGCAAACGTCTGGAATGTTCGGAAATTCAGCGTGTTCAGCCGTGTCAAGGCCATTGTTTGGTTTTACTTTGACGTTTCTTCCAGAGCGAGATTAGCGACAAGCCGGGCGATCAGTGTTACCTACGCGTGTGTCATACTAGTGACGCGCAGATTAATAAAGCGAAGTACTTACGTGCGATGTTTGGAACAGAAATTTCTCTAAAGTGTTTACCCAGCGATAATAAATAATTATAGAGTGACAAATTACATAATAGTTCGATTTAAATAATAGTGTATAAATTTAATTAGTAGGTAATAGTTAACCATTCATTAATAAATCGCTAAAAAAATTCCAGTGTATTTATTTGTCTTCCCACAGCCACGTCACGTGACAATATTATAAGGCCAGAATTTTATATTAGACTAAAAGAGTAGCCGATATAAAAAAAATCATTTTATTAATTAAGATAAATTATGGACATGTTCTTAGAACGACAGAGGAACGAATACCAAAAAGAATCCCCCTGGCAACCCCGGAAGGAAGACGGCCGGTGGGTTGCCCCAGACTGAGCTGGGAGAAACAACAGAAAAATGTGTATGAAAACAGAATAGGTCAAAAGCAAAAGCAGCGCAAGGCAGGGGAATATGGAAACACCATGTCGAGTCTTTGGGTCCCCTACTCTACTAGGACAAGGGGATGAAGATGATGATGATGATGATTTATTATCCCTCTGTGGAAAAAATCCAGTAGTTATGTTTTCAGAACGTACCTACATATAAAAATATTGTTAAAAATATATCTTATACTCTACGAGACATCCTGTGAAATGAGTTGTAAGATATCGCAAAATGTGACCGAAGTAAGCATCTTTACCTTGTTCGATAATTTATATTAGTTCGCTTTACTTAAATCATACGTTAATATAGTCACAAGATACTTATTCCTTCATTGTACTTTGTATAATGTAGATAAACTGTAATAATTACCCATACACGAGTGAGTAGTGTGGTAAGTATTCAGGCTTACTCATTCACAGAGAGGGAGGATGTGCAGTGAACATCGAGGATAAATGAAATTATGGTCGGTAACAAGAATATTGTGTTTCAAAATGCATATATAACTAAAAGGTATACCAGATAATTATTAGATTCATGTGTAATTATGTATGGCTCCAAATGGTGAACCTCCTAATATAATCAACTCCTTCTATAGAAATACAGAAATTAATCGTAAGCTGGAAGTACGACAGCTGAGATGGTATAAGACGGAGACCACCAGACCGTGCGGTCTGTGGAGCTTCATCGACAGTCTTCTAGAGGAAGATCAAAGAGGTCCTGGATGACTCAACGCTCCAATGCAGAGAAATAGCCTAGATGAAAGTAACACCAGAACCGAAGAAGATACAGCCAATAGCCTATCTAGGTAATAAGTTGAGACAGTGTCAGGAAGAAGAAGAGTGAGTAGTGGTAAGATAAGATTTATTTATTTATTTTTATTTATTTAATTTATGGTACAAATACAGTTCTTATATATAACATATCAGATTAAACATTTTTTTTAAATACTTGGTAGTCATGTACACCTCATCAGTGAAGAGAAGCTCTTGAGTCTGATGAGGGAACCGCAGTTCTTATTCCTTGTTATAATATATAGGTACATAGTGTGTACAAGTTACTTATAAATACAGTAAAAAGGTAAATAAATAATGAAAGTATAGGAGTTATTTTGAAAAAAGCTCTAGGCTTAAATGATTTATGAATTTAAGTTTGATTTTAGAAAAATTTTAATTTTTTTGATTTGCTCTGAGAGGTTACTGATGCATCGTATCTCGATAGGTAAGTTATTATAGTAATTAATGGCTTTATAAATATAGTGATGCTGCATTTGGGTTGTTTTACATTTAGGCATTATGAATTGGTTTCCATTTCTCATAAGTTTGAAATATTCCTGGTTTTTTGTAAGGGTTTTTCTTTACATATTTTTAATATGGAAACTTGCTCGAAAATATCATCTACGTTTTTTAATATTTCTTAATTTCTTCCCCAGCGCCAAACTGTAGTATTTGATTGCACAATAGGTTTTTATACGAACACAGTGATTTAAAATTTTGAGAGAATTTTCTCCTGTCACTCTAGCTACACCCTTTAACAAAAAAAACAGCTTAAATGGTTGAATGTGTGTACAGCGCATTATGTAGTAGGTACCTTGGGATGTATTCTGAACGTATTAGCGCGGGTAAACGTGAAAAAACTTCAATAAAAGTTCAAATTTGCCGCGGTCCTTTAAGCCCGTATCAAAAGCTACCGCCGCGCCGGCAGTGTTAATTGCGCGGCAAACTTCGGAACCTTTCTTCTGACTGTTCTTATTCATACGGAATATTAACACAATTATAAGAGCTATTAAACAAACGAAAATTCGGAGGCTAGGTCTGAAATCAAAAGAAATTATAACACGAATGCGTGTAGACATTTAAAGTTATAAAGTATTATTGAAACGTCCAACAATGCGCTCTATACTTTGTTAATATAAGAAGCTAAGCGTCACGAAATTTATTAAATTGGGGAGAACCGAGAGAGCCTCTACAAGAACGTGATGAGTGGAGACAAATACTTAAATATTGTAAAATTCGATTATTCGCAGATAATTCGATAGAAATCATTAAAAAACTAAACTATGAAATTTAATATCAACATAACAAAAGTAATGAACATCGGAAATAAGAGAATACCAGATGCACCAATAATAATTAATTATCGATGGGGAAGCAATCAAAGAAACAACTGATTAAAATACTTGGGAATAATTACAGATCACAAATTAAACTTTTCATCGTTTCACTACAAATATGTAACAAAAAAAAATATCGAAACGAATTTCACTCTTGGGAAGAATCAGATCAAGATATAAATGTATGAACAGAATCGTGCAAAAATATATATAATGCAATAATAATCCCCCACATCAACTATTGTACTAGTGTATGTAGGCAATATTCAGAGGCGTGCAGTGAGAACAAGAAGCACGACTTTTATTTAAACATATATTTGGGAAAAAAATTGAAATAATTAAAGGTTTATCTGGCAGAATATTGTGAAAAAATAAAATCTAAATAATATGTTAAATATTGTGAATATCACGAGATGTATGTCTTATTTCTATTTCTTTTCAAAATAAGTGCTTTGGAAAAAGTCATGCTTCTTGCTCTCACTGCACGCGCCTGATACTATTTCTGGCTAATGAAGAAGAATTGAAAAAAAAACAATTCAAAAAAATAAATCATTAAGAATCATACTAAAAAGAAATCGATACACAAGAATCAAAGTGATGCTAGAAAGTTTGCATATTTTAGACAAATATTAAATTTAATATACTTCTATTTGTATATAAATTTATTAATGGACACAAAATTTGAATTATTAAAAAAAAACAACATGAACTGTACAAGCAGAATTATATATTTACGAAACTACTAGGGGATATTAGGGACGAAAACAATATAACGACTTAAAAAAAATCTAAAAAACTAACCCATAAAAAACATGTTTTTATTATACTTCCTTTTTCATTTACTAGTGGAAACTGGTTTGGCGCTTAACCTACGCGTTGGGCTTCGGTCGGGCGACGCTACGAAAGGGAGTAATAAAAAATTTCCAAAAATCCAAAATTATACTATAATCAGGTTCCGTGTCTACCAGATGCGTCGGAATCTCCGTACAACTTACTGAGTTGTATGAAAAAACCATCAAAAATTTGAAAAATCTAAAATTATACTATAATTATTTATTTCTTTTAACAAAAATTTGATAGATCTCTTTGATCGTCGCCACGAGTCTGCTTGCAAAGTTTTAGCTCGATTGGATCACGGGAAAAGGGTTAAAATCGATCCAAAGTTTTTTCGTCAACCAATCAATCAATCAGACGCCACGAGTTAAAATAAAGGGAGTAAAAAAATACGTAATACTTACTTACTTTTGAATAAAAACTTAATATACTTATATCTAATGAAAAATATACTCGTATATATTAGGAAATACAAAAATTATTGTATTACTTACTCTAAAAAAAAGCAAATTCTCTTATGGAGGCCAAGACCCAACAAGAGTTGTAAATCCATCAGTTGTGATTATGATGAATTAAATGTCTAAAGTACGTAACCTATGTACTTATGCAGGTATTACAAAATCAATATAGAGATCAGAAAATGGTGTAAATCGTGCAACGTATGAGAAAAATCGATTTCTTAAGTAATAATAATTGTTATAATAAAAAGTACATGCGTTGCTGATTCGTAGATAAGAGAGTAGAAAATTACTGTTTTCGTAATACGAGTGTAATTAGAAATTTAACGATTTGAGTTGAGTAACAACGTCAAGTCTTCGGCTTTAAAATAATGATGATATTAATACAATTGTCACGCTGTAAAAATATTGTTAATCCATGTGTAGGTACCACTCGTTAAAACTGGATACCGAATGAGAAGATACGAAGTTTTAAATACATCCGTGTACTCATTAAAAAGATACGAAAATTTACGTGTTTCAGCGTAGTCGATTTAACAAAAGTTAGTGTTATATGGTTAAATTTTATTTTTAATTTCTTTTGTAAAAAGAACCCACCATATTCTTTAGTTAACAATACCGTTATGATATCACAAGACAAAATAGACCGAACGTACTAATTTACGTTTAATTTAAGTTTCGGATTAGAAGCAAAAGCTTTTATGAACCTTGTTTGAATATAATCTGAATATGCTTGAATATAATCTGAATATGTTTGAATAACATCCCACTCTTGGCTCTACAGCCCCTGGTGGGTCTTGGCTTCCTCAAAAGTTTTCCTCCACTCATCTCGGTTTTGTGCCAGCTCTCTCCAGTTCAGAGGCTTCCAGGCAGACATGTCTTTGAGGACGTTGTTACTCCATCTTAATTTTGGTCTTCCTAAGCTGTCTTAGCTTCTAGCAAAGAATATCTATTTCACAACTGATAATTGATTTTGAAGCTTTTTTTATGTTTAAGAACCATTTTATTAATAGCATATTAATTTTAAAATCAGGCTTTAAAATCACTTACAAAAACGTTTATCTAAATTTCGCCTATTTAAAGCGGTGATTTTGATTCTAATCCCCTCAAATGTAAATATTTCTATAATTTTAGCGGAAATATTGACTCTAATTCAATATTTGGACACTTTGAATGAATACATTAAGTAGGTACCTGTATTTGTGTGAAACAATATTAGTGCTTATTTCATTTAATATTCAAAACGTTAAAATTAACAAATTAAAACCCTTATGTTACTACCCGGGCACCCGGGTATCCATTTCCGACTTAAAGTTAAAATAATTTTATTCATAAACCCTTGATGCTTTTGAACGCCCGGAACCCCTTTATTTGACGTATTTAAAGGGATTTATGTATTGTTTGATATAATTTAATTTTTAAATAGGTATTTTTTATGACCTTAAACTTGTCTAGTCCTCTGAATACTACCCGAGGTACCCGGGTACCCATACGGTATTGATATTTTCATTCAGTGATATACATAAATTTCATCATCAGATTTCGTTCTTATTATAAAAATGAATCATGTTTGGTTTGTTTTTGAGTCCCGACGTCACATCACCATGATGCGCAGATGATAAAAGTATAACATTCTTAAGTTTTTATGGCGCATAATAATATTTTTCAACATAATCATTGGATCCAAATAACAATAAATGACTGGATCGAGTTTAAGTCTTCTTTATTTTCGCCGGAATATACTTTTTATTTCGTCTCAATGTGCCAACGATTGCCATAATGCAAGATAAAATAATATGTTGTGTCCAATGAAATATTACGTTCACAGCCTTTGAGCGGTCAATTTTTTCACCTTAGTGAGTTTCTTGTCCAGATGTTAATTTTCCGGTGTTTATTTAGCCAGTAAGAAGACAATAATTTTCTGTTCTATTTGGCGGGCTTAGACGGAATGTATTGCATAAATGGTGTACATCGTCTGTAGCATATGATAGTTCATTGATTGTAACAGTTGGGTTGTAGATCTATACACGGTGAATTTTTTCGAATTCAGTATTAACCATACGTATTTCACATATCGACGCAGCTCTACCTTCATTCAATCGGTGTTCCCTCATATTAGCATTATCGAAGCGAAGAAATTTGACACTCGATACTGGGTATAAACATAATATTTGAACATAATATAATATTTGAACAAATCAAAAATATAATCTGTATTTAGGTAATCGGCACCATCACAATACCCATGAATGCATTTAACTCGGATGAAGTCAAATCCTTCCAATGTGGTTTATTACGATCATGTTCGTTGTATTCATGATATATTCTCCTGACCTCTTTACTGGTGTGACGGAATACTAAAAATAATACTTTTCTTGATCTGTGTAGATCACTTCTTTGCCTAACGATATTATGCGACGCAGTTTTATAATGAATAGGTGGATTTTTATGCCATATCATTTCATTGCTAGCCCGGAAATGATCTTGAGCAGATCTCGGTGGTTCAATATTATCCTGTCTTATTTTTCGCGTGATGCAATATAGTCCATACCTTCGTCGTCACCTTCTTTATTTGAATATTCATTTTGATCAGTGCATTCTGAAATCCAATCTTCGTTCTCGCTATTCAAAAAATCCTTTGTATCTAAGATCATATCGTTACACAGTAATTGGAGAAAACAATCTTTTTTCAGAAGCGCTCAATGAACGTGAAAATATTAGGTAATAAGAACACAACAAGATTATCTTACATATTACCGTTGTTATAATTTTCTCAGTTTTAGTGAATTTGAAAAAAGTTGATGAAAACTTAAATGTTGTAAACATATAATATATTTTAACTGTTATATAATACATAACATATATTAAATTATAACTGTTGTAAATATATAATAAATAAATTGCACATGAGACATGTCCGCACTTTACTTAGATAGCTAGAATTGAAGATATAAATGAAAAATTCAGTCAAAATGTATTAGTCGATGTCAATCGAACTGATAAAAATCAGGTATAAAGGGATACAGATATCTTTATGAGAAGCGGTGACCTTCTAGGAAGTTATTTGATCGTTATATCAATATCAATTTGTGATATACAATACAAAATAATGCATGGGGGAACGTCCATCCAAGTAGAGTACCCGGGTACCCTGGGTAGTAACTAGTGTGAAAAATTCTGGGTAGTAACATAACGGTTAAACAAAGTTATATATATTAACAGTAAAAACATTACTCATACGATAACGGAAACCAGTAAGAACAAAGCATTAAATTTCATTCCTGTAATAATTTAGTATCGAAACTGGGTTTTATTTTTTTCTGCGAAAATTATAATAATTTATTTATTAACACTTGACAGGTAAAGACGGGTGCAGTTTGTGTAATAGGTAATTGATAGGTAGTTTATTATTTTTTTTAAATGAAAGCTTTCTTCAAGGACTATCTGGAAACGTGTTCCCGAGGAAGGACCCTCTGTCCTGGAGGCATTATTTACTGCCTCGGCACACATCCCGCTCGCGGCCATAAGGTAATAAAAAGTATAAGTAGCAGCTTTTTTCGACCCGCACATGTGTATGGTAGGGTAACCATATTTTTATAGCCATCCTTTACTTAGAAATATTATTGCCGCATTAACTACAATATTTATTTTATGTTGGTCATCTATTTGGTAAAGTTGTGTGTGAAAAAGAATGCGGGAATACGGCAAAAGCGTAACTTATATATAATTTATTAATATCTATTGAAACATATATAATATGAAAAATATTGATTGTATTATTTGTATATATCTACTTCTTTTATTTGATTAATTATACCAACATGTTTCAGAAAAAACTTTCCATCATCAGGATGTCAAAATATCAAAATAAAATGTCTTTTGTTTCATGTTTTTCTAAATTGATTTAAAATATTAATACTGAAGTTATTGATTACTCGTAATTATTGGAAAATTTTTTAGAATTGGGATAATAGTTAAATTTAATTTCTAATTTTCTAATTTCTAATGATTCTAAATTATTAAATTTCAGACCAATATTATATATGTATAAAATAGAAAGTCCTTAATTATTTTTAATTGTGATTCACCTTTGTTAAAAAATATGAAATATGAAACACATTGGTGTAATTAAGCAAATAAAAAAAAGTAAATATATACAAATAATAAAATCAATAATTTTTTAAAAATGTCACTCTATTGTAAATGTCTCGCATTGTTGCTGAATCAATTGAAAAAAACTGAGCTTATTTTATAGTTGAATATCACTACTGAAGCAGCCCCTTTCATTATCCTTAAAACATACAATTTTTAAATTAGAAAAAAAAATTAATTTATAGATATCATTCAGTGTCAACAAATTTTTTCTAGTTTTTATTTATCTTACTGATTTTATAAAATTATCATTTGTCAAATATATCCAAACTAAAGAGTATATGGGGATAAAATATGTTTAATTTCAATAAACACTTTCTTATACACATTCTATCCTAATAGTTTAAACATAATTAAAAACCAACTGAAAAAAATAACCCAATTAATAGAAGCTAAATAAACTTAATTTATGTATTTTCATCATCATCATCCGGAGCTCACCGTCAACTTGACGGTGAGCTCCGGACCCAAACGGTTGTACGCTTTTTGGAGAAGCAGCTCATCGACAAGGCGCCCTGAAGATGAGCAGTGAGATCTGTTCGAAACGTCGGCAGACGACTGGTCCTGACGACCAGAATTTGACGCGGGTGTTCCTGGATACTTATTTTTCTTGTGTATGTATTACGCTTTGCTTATTATTTTTGTTTGTTTTATGATATATTTCTATGTACCTGGATACTCATATTTTCGTATGTACGATGTTTTCTTGCCGTATTTATGTTTTGCGCGATACTATATTGGCACTTTATTGATTATTTCGTACATACATATTAAATGCACGCAATGAGCATTTACAATAGATTTGGCTACCATTTTTTATAATCACTTATTTTCACTGCATGTCCTTGTCTCCAAATATTTAATGCACTGATATATATAAAATAAAATAAAAATATCAATATAATATAAATTAATAATATATATAATATAATGATAATTTTTAAAGTGAATTAAATTAGTTCCATTGTAATGTACCTGATGGTTACCCCCTTAAAAAAAAATTTCAAGTTCTCATCCTCTTGGTACGACTACCGTCTTCAGTACTGGTGCACCTTGCAATGTTTCTTCCTTTATTCCGTTTTGTTTTGACAGATATGACAAATTAGCCAAATTAATTTTTTAAAGCGTAGTCTGGTATTTTGTGTCTCAAGTGCTTTCTACTAACCATCTTACAATAATAATGTATGGAATAAATATTTAAATTTTGTCACTAACGAACGAATATTCTTGGGTTGAACTTAAAGTGATATAGTTGCAAAACCTTAATCTAGGACCCTTGAGGGTAAGCCGTTATTTTTTTAGTATTTCTGGGTAGAAGCGAGGATACTCATTTAAACATTGAATATAAAATGAGAAGTCTTTGAAATGTAGATGTATCAAATGGACCAATAAAGCTAGAAAATAATGATGTGATGCACCGAATGAACAAGTCCACCAATACTGTGAATATGTAATTAGGTTATCTCCTAGCTCGCAGGGCCAAAGATATAAAGATCTCAGACAGTAGCTAAATGTAATTAAGAGAGTTTTAAATAACAGGGAAGCATGGAAGGGTATGGAGGAGGCCTACATTCAGCAGTAAAGAGATGTACGCTGAAGAAGAAGAAGAGAGTTTTATACAAATTAAGCGCACGTGTGGAAAGTCTGTGTTTGATAGGCTGAGGAATGAAAATGTAAGTGAATTAAATGTGGTTGTACTTAGTAGATATCATTAAGAAAGGATCGTTGAGATGATTTGGTAATATGGAACGCATGTATCTGAAGATGGTGGTAAAGAAAATATATGAGCCGACGAGAAAATATTGAAGGCAGCTATAACCAGGTGCGTGCAGTGGGAACATTAATATTAATGCATGACTTTTTGTAAAAAAAAATTTGAAAAAAAAAATAGGATTCAAATATTTATGCTACAGATTTTTAAGATAAGATCAAAAAATTAATGCTATGATAACAATTGTGATAGAATATGTAGTATTCCATTTTTTTTTCCAAATAATTGGTGATGCTGCGATTTTCCCACTACACGCCCCTGGCTGTAACAGAGGGGCCCGTGGAAGATCTGGAATGATCATATAAACCAAAGATTGGAGCATGGCCCTGTTAAATGCTTCAATAATCGAAGAGCGTGAAAGAAAAGTTGTATGAATGGTCGAAGCAAAAGTGGTGTGCCAGCATAGAAATCTGTGGCGTTCTATTCTCTCTAGTTACTTAGTTAAGAGGGGTTGAACGTGAGTTAGGTAAATAATAAAAAGAAAAAAAATTGCACCATATATTGTCAAGACCGACCATTTTTATGTGGACGTCCTCCGTTACCGCTGCATTGCGGTACGAAAAAAGGATAAAAAAGGCTTCATCTCAAAAACCCTTCCTGAACAGGTCGCCGAGAACACCAGAAACCACTTCATTATCCGTCTAGCCGCACCTTCAAGATCTCCGCCGCCTTATCTTGTTGTGTTGGTAAATATTTTGACAGTAACCGCTGTGAATGGGCCACTTTATAAGCTAACCAGCAACCAGACCGCTCTATTTCACTTTATTCAGACGCTTTTGATGTTCAAAGGACGACATGTGTTGTTAATGAGCCATAGTGACATAACAGGATGCTCGGATATTTTTATTTTCGCTTTCGCTTTACTGAGAACGCTGTCCCATATTGTTATCTTTTGTCAATTGTCCGTGAAGGAGTATCTCGGGCTATACTGATACTAATGTGTTTTTATTTTCTATTTTGTATAACAACAGACTATGCCGATGACCTGCGTCACGACAAAAGAATGAGACGTTATTTTAAAATCCTCGTAACTCACTTTATTTTGGCATCAATTGATTGATTGAAAGAATCGCTGTCGACAAAATCTTGCTCGAAAATAATTGGAGAGTTCTTCACATTGTTGGAAGGAAGCAGTATTGAAATAGTACATAAAAAATAACAAGGAAACATATTATAATGATGATGATGATCATTAAAATGTTTGCTCTACTTGAGATTAATTCTATATTATATTTACCTACCACTCGAGTATCGATAGTGGCTGAATTGATCATCAACAGTTTTTTTTTATATTTATTTTTTTAACGCAGTTCAGGGCTTTTACATATCGCTAAGAACTCTCTACAAATGACTCCTTGAAAGACGTCTTACTCCTGTGAATCTTTTGCAGTGGAGAATATAAAAAGTAGTTAGTACTGAAAGTCAAAACTTGCAGAACTTCGAACATAAACCTGCATAAGATGAAATATTAAACTAAGTAAATTAACGTACAGAAAACAAAATATAATAAACACAACTAATTAATTATTTACCTTAGTTAGAGAAAAGAAACCGAAGTTAATTGAGCAAAGTGGAAGGGTGATATAGGTACATCATTAAATTCAGAATATTTTGAGTATGTCCAAATTTTTCAAGAATACAATACTGGATTTTATCCCAAAGCAGACATAATTAATTAGGTTATATTATAGATGTCTCATAGAAACGAAGCTATATTTTAATATGGTAAAGTAGGTATGGATGTCTTTTTGGGTGTTCGCAGGGCTAACGACATATGAACACCCAAAAACGTACGACTGGCTTAAGTGATCACTTTACAAAATGTAACGTTGACCAATTCCACCCATGATAGACTACCACATCTATCAAAGTTGTTTAACTTTGGGTTAGGCCAAAACCAGTTGTATTGTTTGTCAGTAATTATGATTCGTGCGCCCGAGAGTGACATCTGTGGTTTTAAAGGAAGGAATGTGGCATTATTTGTTATACTTTTGTTTTTAATTTATATTTTTCTTGTGTGGTATGACATAAAATTAAAATGATGAAAGTAAAGGCATCTCTTTCATTCATAACGTTTTATAAATCATTTTGAAGACATCTGCGAAAAAGGGAATATCCCATTCAAATCAATATAAAAGGATAAAATTAATGTGCTTTGTGTAATAAGTTGCGATAACAGAGGAACAATTCCCTTCAGATTAAAGATCATTGTGTCCAAGGGAAAACGTCTCCTTGGTTAATTGCGATTCAGACCAAATTTTAGTCAGAGATAAAACAATCCTTCATGATTTTTTTACACTTCTCTTATATATTCCGTTAACCAACGTTTTATTCTTTCTGTAAATTAAAACCAGAATTTTGTGCAATATTACGATCATTTTATATGAATTATATTGAAGTGAATTATTTTTTAATATTCAATATAAGTTACTTTTATGACAGTCCGATTTTTTACAAAAAAGTCAGAAATATTGAAAAAAATGAAGATATTAAAGTAACTTATCTCTATAATATTGATATTAGGATATTGTTTTTTGAAAATTTTAGAATGATTCACACAAAAATCTACCTGTAAAGTATTGTGGACTTGCTCTGTTACATCCTATTTTTTTTTCAAAATCTAATATTTGTTCAATATGGCATTTAGATAATATTTTAGAGCACCACCCTAATTATCTTTTACCACCAATACTAAAATATATTACATGGACCTGTGTATGCCCTTATCGGAATATTTATTAATATAATTAATCTGATACTCTTCAATTTTATCTTTGGGTACACGAGTCCTGGGTCCTAGAGCGCAGGAACGTCATTAGTCAAAATACATTGAAAATTAACCACGAAAACACGTTTAGACCTCAACAATCTCCAAGTACAAGACAAAATCATTAAACCGCTGTAAAATCATAAATCGAGACAGGGAGATCTCTTATTTTGGTCTGTCTGTCACAGTTTTTTGGATCTTTTTTTCTGGACCCCTCCGTGGCTACTTATAGAACCCTCCGAGGCGGCGTATCATTCTACGCGCTGTTTAAAATTGGACATAATTGCCTATTAGCGTAAAGCGCATTATCAATTATCAGGGCAATATTCATTTAAGACGTTTATAAGGGCACGCTTCGGATTGACGAGGAGTGGTTTGAGAGGCAAAGTAGATATCTGTGTTCTTTCTGAGTAGGCAAATGTCTACCTTATTATCGCGTTTGAAGCCTTGTTTGTCGGAGAGACTTCTTGTATCAACAAATAATATTCAAATACATAATCATCAATGTCACAATGTCCATCACTAATGTTGCCAAGACTTGATATTGGTGTCTCGTGTAAATAAAATGTTGTTATGATAAATTTTTATAAAAATATATAGTTTTCTACGTTACAACGTTACGACGCAAATGATGATGAGGCATAAAATAATAATTATATTTTCAAAATAAGCTAAACGCTTGCGCTATTGAAATTGGACTAATTTTCCGGTCTCCTGGAATGGGGCTCAAACCGACGACCACTGGATCACCAGGCGAGAATCTCAACCGCTATACTAACAAGCTTTTCTTGATTGGTGATTGATTCATCTAATTTGTTTTGAAAGATAATTTGCGTAATAATAAGATAATTAAAAAATATAAAAAGTGAAGGCAGCAATTTTCAAAAAATTAAAAAATATTTTGAATGTAGTCACCGAGGATTACTTATTTAAAATGTACTAAATTCCAGATTCTGTGTACCTATCCGTTCCAAAATCATGTTTACTTTAAATTTATAGGCTATAATTCCTATAAAATCTCGAATTCAGTACATTCTAAATGAATAATCCTCGAAGACCGCGTTCTATATTTTTGGATATTGCTGCCTTTGCTTTTATACCCTACATAATATGTATATATATATATTATAGAGTGTTTGTTTATCGTGAACAGATAAATTATATGTTTAGCATGGAATCACTGATTGTGTTATTACAGTACCTACATGCTAATTTTATTGAGTCATTTCGAATTTTACCTATTCCAAATAATCATCTGTCTAATTCGTACGAAAACAGAATTAGCATAAAAAATTATCGTTGTAAAATATTAGATCCGCCTAATTCCGCTGTTTAATGGCGACCGTAATTACAGCTTTACGCGTTAAAATGGAAAAACACAATGGAATTGTTTATACACATATTGCGAGGCAGAAACTCGGTAATTTGAGGGCACACCACCTCAAAAATAAATACATGGCCAAAATGTTAATGAGGTATTAACGTGCCATTTAAAATGATTTGTTTTCTTGGAAATCATTCCGAGCACACCGCCATTGGTCCATTGCGCCTGTCGGGGGCCGCACTCGATTCGGGCGATTCCACGCCTGCCTTAAGTTATTACGCTGTACGCAACAATGAGATTTCTCTATTCTCCTAATGAGTGACAGAGCTTTATGATCGCGCGTACTGCCTGCCTAGTTAGGCCGGCCGCACTTTGGATACGAATTATTATTATTA
Organism: Agrypnia vestita; assembly: GCA_016648135.1. Classification (NCBI taxonomy): domain Eukaryota; kingdom Metazoa; phylum Arthropoda; class Insecta; order Trichoptera; family Phryganeidae; genus Agrypnia; species Agrypnia vestita. The sequence goes on from JADDOH010007683.1 coordinate 37,911, forward strand.
TTATTATTATTATTACGTACGTATTCGTACGATTATTTTCGTACGTATTGAGCGCGCACATTGATTGCGTCTTGCGTTGGTCACGATCGGTTACTTTCCATATTTCTCCAATAACGTTTGTGCCAAATGAATAATCTGTGTCTTCTGGAAAACTCTATCATGGCAGACTTAAATAATGACAAATTTCATGACTATCTAATGGATTCACAAATGCTGGGGAGAATCGAAGTGCAATGAGAGCTCATAACATCGGAGAAATATTTAAAAGTTTTTTGTTCGAAGTACATAATTATACCTCAACTTCATTAAAACAAATTATTTAACTCACAGGTATTTTTAGTTCTTTAAACTATAGATTCTCCACCATGATCTGCGCTGATGGTCACGTAGATTAATCTTTTTGGTCCCACAAACATTTGTGGTCATGCGTATCAAATTGACAAATTTTTCAATATCCATCGCACAAAATCGCAAAAATTTCCGAACAAATCCGGATCGTGTCGGACGTCGCATCTATACGTGCGTACATGCCCTACTAAATGGTGTACATTGTGCGATGTTCAATACTACTTCGAGGGTCAGGAACGTACATGCGTATTCGTACGTATACGTACGACTCAATTTCGTACGAAAACGCATCCAGTGTGCGGCCGGCGTTATGTCCCATGAGCCACATTAGAGATTTCCGTGAGATTTATTCTATCGTAGATTCGAACCCGTATTCGCCTCTCGCATTACATACTTTTCACGCTGTAGTAGTACCTATGTCAAACATCAACTTACATTAATCCATTAATTTTTACATTCGAATCATCAGCGGTTAAAATTTACTAAGAACCCGTTGCTTGATTGATAGTTAGAGTACCTAAAATTAAAAATCGTAGATTTTTGCAAAAACGGATTCTTTGATTGGTGAAAAACACAAGAAAGTCGTCTAATTAAATTTTTACAGATTTTATTTATTCAGTTGGTAACAACAACACAATTCAATGAAATATTTGATACGTGTTTCCGGAATACAATATTAGGTACAGTTGTCGGCAAAGTTCTTGAAAATCTTTGGCGTAGTGGGGGAATGCGCAGAAGACAAAATTTGGGTCTCTAAAATTTCAAGATATTTGCCGGCTACTGTACAATAGTACTGGGTAGGTTTACATTATATTTGAAATTAAAAAAATTATATGGAAGGAACCGTTTAAATATCTAATGAATTGACAAGCTCTACTACACCCACATAAGATGACTTAATTTTCAGACATTATAGTAAAATGGTTTGTACAATCATTTCAAAGAATAATAAGTTTTTTTCAATGAACATTAATATTAATAAAAACAAAATATTTTTTTAAGCCAATATGTTTTTTTTTAAATGTTCAAGTTTTTTGTTTGTAACCTTGTGGAAATTCATTTTTAAAATTTAAAAAAATGAGGGTAAACTACACTGTTTTATTCCACTATATTTATTTTGAATTGTTAGAACGTTTTCGGGATTTCTCCCATTGTCAATAACAACACGTTTACAACTTTTTTTTTATTGGCGCTACAACAGGCCAAAAGGCCCAATTACAGAAGCGAAACACATCACAAAACACCCAGGCTTGAGTAAATCACATAGATTAATTGTGACCTCACCGGGAATCGAACCCGGAACCCTCGGTGTGTGAAGCCAGTGTCATACCCACTGCGCTACGAGGGTCGACATTTTTGATAAATCAACAAGTTTCGTGGCCAATTTGCGCCAAGAGGCATACTTCAAATTAAAATTTGTATAGTATAGACAGTAGACAATAGACAAGAGTATAGACAAAAGTAAGATTTGGTTATTTATAATATTTAATTCGCTATTAACTCTTTTTCTAATTTCTATCTTCTTTTTTCTAACTTACTTCTTATTTATCTACCTGTAATCCTATATAACCTATATGTAAAATTACTCTCAATCATTTTTAATATCAAAATAATGATTTTTTTCCAAAAGGCGATTGGTAAATTCGGAGTAGTTTTTGAAATTTTAATGTTCTGAATTATTATTGTACTTCTTAATTATAACAAATGCAGGTTTACCTAAATGAAAATTATTGAAATTATTGCAAATTTCTTTAAAAACCACCGGTTTTTTTAATATCTCCTTTTTATCTGTTATTAAATATATATTTTTTTATTATTTATTATAAATATAGAATGCTCGTTGTATAAAAACATTTTGATGTTTCAACAAATAATGGTTTGAAAAAAAATCTTTCTATTAATAATATATAATGTTGCCATAAATTTTGCGATTATTGAAGAACTTTGATATCTTTTGTCATGAAAAAAAACGTTGTAAGAATTCAAAATACATGAGTGTTATATGCTCATTGCTCATGTCAATTAAGCATTGAATAAATACTCAATCCAAAACAATTGTATTCTAGAAAGTGTAATACATATACCAGAAAAAAAAGCGTTGATGTAATACTTATAATATGATATAAATAATAATTTGTGTTATCCACCACCCCCAGGTCGCTTTAAGGGTAGGAAAATGGGAATGCTTACACGAGTAATAAGTATTATGTTACCCCTTCGACCCCTATTATCCGCTTCACGATAATAGCAGGGGGAACTTCTTCAGAATATCACGAGTTAGTCTACACTGGGGGTTATATTACCAATTTGCATATTATTTGGAAGGGATATGTAAGCTAATAATACCTGGATTCATCTCTTACATATTCACCGCAAGAAAGGAACACCTATTATTAATTTTTAATTAAATTATCTTAATTGGGGAAAATCTGTAACGATCTTGGATATTATTATTTTTGGTGAAAATTATGTACGTTTAAATAAATCAGCAGTTTAAAACGCTGACTTTAAAAAAGACAGGAGTTACGCTTTGATATATATCTGACTTAATATTAATAATAATAAAATAGGTCATTATTGACCCTAAATATGTGGTCCTAGAGTGACATTAGAGTACAAATATTTTTTGATAAAATAAATTGTTAATAATATTCAGAACAAAATAAAGACTGTCGCAAATCAATAAATACAATTAAGGAATGAGTTCTAGATTTACAAATTTTTACACGGTACACTTTTTATGATAAATTAATAATAAATAATATCTTAACGATAAAATAAATGAATTTTTAATTTATAATTTTAAATTATATTTTTCTGTAAACAAAATTTAATGCAGCCTTACTTATACGCCCCTTCCAAAAGTAATCTTCCAGTGGTTAAAGCTAAAAGTGTTCAATCAATGCATGTTCTAGAGTCTACGTATAGCTGCTAAGAACTTCAAAAATCGCAAGGTATGGAAAGAATTTTTAATTTCGCTGGCTGTACACGTCTAACCTTCACATTTTTTTTAATATTCGTACACTTGTCCCTGACATAACTTAACATAAGTAGCCATATTGGATGTTAATATACTTAATGTTTGGCTATCGAAAACGTTATACATATTTTGGTGTGCTCGGCGATTTTTTACTTATGGAAAATATTAAACAAATATTTTAAAAATTTTGGCCAAAACTATCAGGTAATTAAGATGCCTCATCCTCCAAATTATTATTATTTATTTCTATATTAAAAATTGTACATATTTTAGTTGGAATATGCCTGTCTCACTAGAAAGAACTGTGTAGAGACAGACAAAGTTAACAATGTTTACGTCGGACATGGCCCCCTGCGATCTTCCTATTCCTGAAGATGAAAAAAATAAATAAAATAGACGATGTTGGTGGTGTTATTGGAAAACGTTAAAAAGGAATAGTTGATCCGAGAGTTAAAAAAACATTGTTATTAGAATGAGAAACGCTAAACTTTGACAAGTATAATTCTTGTCTGGCTGATATCAAAAGTAAAACTAAAAACCATAAAGAGGAAACTGCGTCGCAAATACCTCAAAGCAATATCCATTAAGTTTATTATGAATAATTCAAGTAAAATTATACATATAAAAAATTAAAACAATAAGCATTTTAATAGCAATAGTGTGTCTTACAAATAACGCATTAAAAATGATGTTCTCAGTATAAAATACATAAAAAATTATAATATCAACGACATGATATTATCGAATACAATGAATACTCGAGCTTACAATGTAGGTGTATAAATATACCGGATAACGAGTACTATAATTGATATATGAGAATGTCATGACACATTTACGCAATTAACTATTATTAATAACGACCACTAAGCACATACACGTGCCTAAACATGACAACCTCGCTAATAGCTATATTGTCTGCGCTATTGTTTGCGACAGTAACTAAATGGTGAAATATTCTACAGTGCATTCCATTCGTATAAAGATGTTCGTATTATTTCAAGGATTTTTTTAAATATCACTAAGTTTTGTTGCGATCAAAGCGCAAGAGGCTCATTGACGAAACTTTGATTGGAAATAATAAATATTGCACAAAATAAAATTTATTTAAAATGCATCTTCTACAGATATGAAAAGAAGATTTAATAAGGCGTGATATATTTCGAATCATTATATATATTAAGAAACAATAACGTCACCAAAATAGGTTAATTGAATATCATTATTGGTTCTCCTCTTAAATTTAGTAAACGTTATTTTAAAATGTTAATGTTTTCAAATAAAAAATATTATTACGTAGGAATATATTTATTGTTAATCGGTTTGAGTACCTCTATATATTTATTCCAAATCTATGAATAGTTTACACGGGTGAAATTAAGGGGGTGTTTTTTTAGAGTTATAGAAATTTAAAATGAAATAAAACGCAAATATCGTGGTAATGGCCACAGTTTTATTTGAAATATTGTTTTTAATATGTGGTTTTTTTTTAGAGGTTTATTTTTCGTGACATTTTTTGAGCGACAGCTAATTTGACTAACACCTGATTTATCACAAACAGTTAAAAAGTTATTAAACTTTTGTGAAAAAACATTAATCGCCTCAAGAAAAATAAACACTGTTTTTTAAAGTCGGGAATCAAATAATCTTTTTACATCCACCAAATCATTATCAAAATCGTTCTAAAAAAATATTAATTAAATTATCTACTCAAACGCTCCTATTCTACAAATCCGAGTTGGCGAATCAAATTTTCGAATGTTTTTATCATCGAATTTCGTACCATTGGCTAAGTCCAAATTTTTTTTCGTCTAAAAGGTAAATTTTCATTATTTTGTTCTACTTTACTTAAAGAAGCCATTTATTTTTCATCAGATAAAAACAACGAATTTTCTACATCTGTTTTGCTTCGATTTTCTAATTTAAGATTTTAACGAAACATATCGTATTATTGACGTCTCTTCAGCATCATACATTTCCTAATGACTCACCTTGTAATGGGCTCGTATGTAACTCGATACAAATAACTTGGGTTATCAGACAAGCATGAACTTTACTTCAATTGGCTTAGTTACAGCAGAAATAATACCTCGGCTGACGTCATCATATTTGAAGGCTTCGTTGCCCACTTATAAAATATTAATTTCATATATTAAATTCATAACAAAGACGATCATCTGCATGTAAATTCTGTGGTATTAATGCAAATAGGTTCAATGTCTAAATGACCGTGAAGATATAAAAAGGCGCACTTGTGAGAATACATCTCAACAAGTACGTATTGTGATCCTAAAGAAAATTGAGACGCGTATGCGAAATTCGTGTCACATTAATATTTTAAAATATTTTCAAGTTATGCAAGGTTATGAAAACAGGACTAACTTGGTGGATTTCCGATCATTTGATCGTTTAACGGGTGTCTTACCGTTAGGCCAACCAGCACATCGTACTCTTATATGTAGATAATCAATAATTTACGTAATACACCCTTACTCTCAGGGCAACAAGGTTTTAATATTAATAACACACAAAATAGACTGGACGTACTACGCATAAAATGAGAAATTTAAGGACATCTGTCAAACATCAAAACTGACGAAGTGCACAATCAACACACGTTATACCAAGACGTTGCGCTATGCTAAATTGTGCTGTTTTCACAACCGTAATTCGCGGCAGAAATATAAATGAATTCTGTTCTACATAATAATACTCTATATTAAGGTGAGTTTTTCAAGAACACACGCACGTTGATCAAAAATATTACAAATAAAATTAAAAAATTATAAATAATTCCATCATATGTTATGCATTTTTTTAGATATGTTTTGCTTCTTTCTACGCATCAAGAGTACACTGGCGTATATGGAAGCAACACACCCCCACGCAGCGCATACAATATGCGACCGCGCAAGAAATAATTTGTACGTTCTTGACCTCCACGGCAATACATGCTGTCGTACGACTCCAGCGAAACCGAACAGCGAATTCGAAAATAGAATTTCAACACAACCATACGGTTCGTATAAAATGATAGTTGTTTCAATACCTAAATATTTCAAACAACAGTAATATGATCCTTGAATCTCTAAAATAATTTAAAAACGGGCCTTAAGATATTATGTACTGCAGCTAGATAGTAATACTTGGTAATAATTGGCTGCTTGGTCAGCAAATAATTTTATTTTTCACGTTTGTTTTGATGTACTCACAGCACAACGCATGCACCCTGCTGTTCACCTTACCCCCTCACTCCTTCCCCTACAGTATTATCAAAGCAGAGCAGAGCTATAAACAGTAGTCAACATGAATATATCACCATTAATAGTAATACAGAATGGTGTTAAGCTTAGTTGTCCGGATAATGACTGCGTCAAATAAAACATTCTCGATATAAATCTTCATGAGATACGAATGCTGCAGTGGTATTGAACCAATCAATTTTAATAAAAAACATATATTTATTTATCGAGATATATTATGGAGGTCCCACAAAAACGAAGATATTTTTACGAGACAATATTTGTTTGGGGGTTTATAGGAATTACGACCTATCGCATGGCTGGCTTAAGTGATCACTTTACTGTAATGTAACGTTCATCAATTCAACACATGAAATTACTGGAAGCTGTGTATACGTTACTTATAAAATAATTTCTTTTATGACTTTGCTAACACCATCTGTGAATGAGTTTTGAAATTTGTCATTCCCATAAACCAGTACGTAGATGTCGCCGCTGGTAATGAGATATCCATTTTTGACAAAAGAGTGAAGCACTTTTCTTTTTATGTGTGTATATGGCATTCATCCGAATATACACTTGTAGGACAAAGTATCGGAATATTGCGTCAGTTAAACATCTGTTCATTTAAGAAAGACTATTGTATTTATTAATACGTGTAAGCTATTACTAGTAATTAATATGTGTAAGCTGTGCGTATGAGGAAGGAAAATTGTTTTGTTGTGTTGGTATTTATAGGGTAAACAGGAACAAAACGAAAAAATGTGTTTCATACGCGTCACTTTTACACATACTAATTCTATTATCTTTCTTAAATGGAAATACCTATACCACTTAAGCATTAGACTCGCATGAGAAAATCAGAAGCTTCAATTCTGGTCACAGGATATTACGATCATTTTAACAAGATATACTTAAGTCAATTTACATGAATATTCCACGTATAGGTTAACGAGAGATAAGTCACAATATATACGAATAATCGTAGGTATATTTGGTCTAGCATACTTGAATAAATTATTGAACGAGGGAGACAGTTATACTGCGCTGCATTCGTTGCTTGTTTGGTAATGTGCGACCATTAATTCCGGCATTCGGACGAGACGTCTGTATAGACGGTTGTAGCCGCGTCGCACGTCTCGAACTTCTTATTACCGTTTGTATGAATATGATCTGGGGTATTCCGATACCCCGCTTCACACCAGACTGATGCTTAGTGATGAAAAGGTTTTAATACGTTTCGAAAACAAATAACAATAATATTTAAACCAAAATAATAATTTATGTGGCGCAACTGATTACCTACCCCTGTCCCTGACCATGGGCGTACAAATAATCAATAGCCAATAAATAGGAATTAAAGGGGCCCTTCTATTCGCAGAGGAATTTAATCCCTTTTTATTGGAATCGATTGCTTTCAGCTGTCTGCTCTCGGATTAACGGGAGAACCCGCCTTTCCAGTTATAGTACGCAATAAATCCACTTAACAGATTTTGCTAAAGATTTATAGACTTGGAGTTATAAAACTATATTGTCCAGTATAACATAAATTGAAAAAATAGAATTTTCTATTTTTAAATAGCTGTCAACATTACGAGTCTATTACCTTAAAATTAATTTTTTTGTTGATATATATTGTATTCAGATGAAAATACCATTGGCCCCAAAACATGTTGATTATTTAATAAATAGTGGTTTTAGACAAAGTGTTTTCTTTTTATTAAAATAAATACTGTTACCACAAAATTATGTTGCTGTTATTGAAGAAATTCATTATTGTACGTTGAACTATAGATGAGACTTGATCGATAGATGAAATGTGGATCTATAGACGCGTATTGAAAGTTTCCTGGGTGTTTAGAGCGACGAATGATGAAGTCCTCCGGCGTATGGAAAAATACCAAGAAGTGCTGCGAACTATTAAGATAAGAAAGCCGGAGTATCTCGGATATATTGTGAGAGGACCAAAATATAGTCTAAACCAACTTATCGTCCAGGGGAAAATAAGTGGTAAAAGAAACGTAGGAAGACGCCTCATCTCAAAGCTGTGTAACTTGAGGGACTGGTATAAGTTTAACTAGACTCAAGTTATTCCGTGTTGCTGTAAATAAAATCGTAATCGCCAGAATGATCGCTGACCTCCGATAGGAGATGGCACCATAAGAAGAATTATACACAAGTAATCTTCTTCTTTATGAGCCCTATCCGTTCAACGGACGTTGGCTAACAGGTTGTCTACAGGAACTTTATTTACTGCGGCTCGGAACAGCTCTACAATAAACTGGCCAAACCACTGTCTCAGATTGAACATCAGCCATGATGTTCTACTTCTTCCAGGGCCCCGACTACCGGCAATCTTTCCCTGCATTATGAGATGCAAGATCTCGTTTTCGCAACCATGCGTGGTTATTGTGACGATTTTGGTATTGCTGTTCCCTGAAAAGAAAATGTTCAGGGTTCGAATCCCCTATCCAAACATTTTCTGATACATAGATTTTTTTGTATGTCTTTCTTATTTGTTTCTTTTAATTTGTTTTAGATAATTATCTACGTATTGTAAAAAAACATGTGCACACCATATTTAAGCCGATATTCTGGACCCATAGCAGGGTCAATCATCGGGGCTGATGTAGATGGCTATCCCAGAAAAGTCAAAGTTTTCCATTATTCTTATTTCTGACACTGCGTTTGGGCTTTGAAGTTTTCCAATTTAAAATTTTCTCTTCAGAACCGGACATGTCCACCTAATTCGTAATTTTTAGGAAAAATTCTACGTAAGTAAGTTAGTCCCTTCCTTAGAAGCTCTTAAAAATTAGCAGGAAAAATACAGAATATCTGTACCTGCCATTTGAAGATACAAATGCTGTAACTCCTTCGATGCAACTGGATGGGGAAACATTGGCCAACTATGACGCATTTAAGTATTTGGGCTGACAGAGACGGAGGATGTGCAGCGGAAGTTGACCATAGAATAGGTGTGGGATGGATGAAATTCAGATCCGTAACAGGAATCTTGTAAGACCTGAAAATGCCTAAAAACTTAAAGGAAAGATATACTCGACTATTGTTTGACCACCGATAATGTATGGCTCCGAATGATAGACTAAGTACAACTCCTACTCTAGGCAACTCGAAACAGCAGAAATGCGAATGCTTAGATTGTTGGCAGGATTAACACTAAAATCTAGGAATAAAAGTTCACTCATTCGTGGTAGCCTGGGTGACACGGACATAAATAGTAATTCGAGAAACGACAGTTGAGATGGTATGGGTACGGAGACCACCAGATCACACGGTGAAGCAGGCAATGTCTATGGAGCTTCGTCAACACTCATCCAGAGGAAGACCAAAGAATTCCTGGATGACTAATACTCCAAAACACTACAGAGAAACGGCCTGGATGAAAACAATATCCAGAACCGAAGAAGATGCAACAGCCTACCTAGGCAATGCGTTGGGACAGTGCAAGGAAGAACAAGAAGACTTATAAGACTTTTGCAATGATTGGACGTTATAAAAATGACATAGGTAAGTGATCTAACATTTCCAGTAAAAAAACTAAATGACTGTTGTATTTAACAATATAGCATTTATATCAATTCACCATCTTTGATATAGGTAAAGCTGATTCAGAGATCTTGGATGATTTTATATATTTTTACAGTTTTGAATATAATAAAGTTAAAAATATGTAGGAATAATTTCTGCTTAGAATAGTAGGTATTAAGGTACATTTGATCTGTATAGCTATGTAAAATATTTTATGGCTAATAAATAATAATAATTGGTCATGTCAAAATTGTGTTTAGTATCTTTTTTTATATCTGTTAACTTTAAAATGAGCGCAGCCGCTTAATGATGAACATTGACTTTAAAAGATAAAGGCATTTCTTAGATATTATACATACGTTATTTCAATACCTACTAAAACTTTCCAATAAATTTAATATGTTAAAAAATATAAATTTGGCATACCTAATAGCAAGTCAGTCTTTTTGGATAATTTTATATATTTTTTTAAGCCTTTGGTTTTAATAAAGCACGTTTTATGTAATTTTAAACTCTTAGGTTTAAAGAGGTACTTAGTTAAACTTGTTGCCTGATTACAAATAGTTAGCCGTGTAACCTGTCCAATATTTTGACTGACGACATGGGTACAATGCGACCAAATAATCCAGTTACAATGTCTTAGTTAGTCGAGTCCGGTATTGTACCCAAAATGGTTGACCAACGAATTAATATTACAAGACCAGCACGCAATGCGGACCTAAATTATTGGACGTAATTAGTGTTTATGGCGAGCGAGCAGTGGTGTAGGCGCGATATTCAAAATCTTAAGTCAAGAGGTCTTGAGATTCTAAATTCGATGAAAACTGCACATAATCGAGGATTTTCGAGAGGTTTGAATTCTTTTAGAACATTTCGGAAACACCTAAAAGTCGATAGAACATACCTATGGAAAAAAATCAGAAACCGGGGTCCTTATAAAAACAGGGGCAACACCGTGCTGAAAACAGTCTAATTTGACAAATAAGTGCACAGGCGAGTGTTGGAAAAGCTATAGAACTGTGAGGAACAAGCGAACATAGACAACGAGCGAATAAAGCAATGCTGTAAGCTTTAATTAATGTAGTTAAACATATGAAAAAAACATCCATGCTTCAAAACGTGACATAGATTCACTGTGATCTCAACGGGAATCGAACCCGGAACTCCAAGAGTGCTAAAATACAGTATTCCTTATAAGCTGCGCCGCTCATATGTTGTATACTCATAATTTTCAGAGCATCATTCTAACAAACATTTTCCACATTTTTTTCTAAAAATCTATGTCACTTCAAAAAATAAACGAGTCGTTTTAAAACATTGGTAAGCATTTAGGCATGAATATCTTTACCCTGGACTTAGATAACAATGTGGTATTAATGTATTTAAGAGTTCACTTTAAAAGCTTATTGGGGTTCGGTAATTCGTTTATTTAATTTTTAAGCAGAAAGACATTTCAAAAATATTAAAAAACTAATAAAAACTTGCTGAAAATTTAGTTAAACAGGGGAATATGGAAAATCGTACCTATATTTATTTTTATGTTGATATTTTTAATTTGCATATATATGCTTTTTTCATTACCCAAGAAAATACTTTGGTAGAATGATTTTAAAAACATAAACAGGATCCAAGGATATTGCGGATGTAGTAATTTCGAGTGGGTTTAGTCACCTACGCCCCTGCGAGCAGCTATGCGTGATACATGTATTATATACTAAGTAGGTGTGTGTGTACCACCAAAACATAAAGCACGCTTCTAATTATATATGTGAAAATTTACATAATGAGAAATATAATACGTGGGTGTATATGTGCTTGAAAATATGTGTGATATATTGGACTTATTCAGGGTTGGAAACAAAATAAAAATTTAAAAAAAATATTCCTTTATCATTATTAGCCATTTTTTTATAAACTGCTGAATGATGGCCTCTAAAACTGTCTTAAAATTTTCTCTGTCCATTCTTATTCGCTGCCACTATAGACTACCATAATAGACATGAACTAACGTAAATTCCTTGTGCATAATTTTACTGGAGGATTTTAATTATGCAAGAAAGAATATTTAAACTGCAGTATACATGTGTCTAAGACGTATGCAAGAGGAGACATTCTTCCGCTGTGGCCCATGCCTCTCTCCTAAAAACCAGTTTTAATCATCTACGTATATACATATTTTATTTATGGCTGTCATGTATTTTCGCAGAATTACATGGGCAGGCCAAATTTACTTAACTTCTTTCAGACAGACAAATTGGGGCAAACACAAAATTGTTACTTTCACCTTAATAAATTAATGTATTTATTAAAGACTAATTAATTGCCTATTGTACGTTTTCTTATTAAATACTGTATTTGAAATTTTTTCACTATTGTTTGTATACTAATTACCCATGTATTTGTACACTATTTTTTATATTTAGGTACCCAACTAAACAATGAAGATAATTAGTTGTTATTTTGTGTACTACCAATAAAAATTAAATTTTGTACACCACTTGTAAACATCTAAATTGTACAAATAATTTTGTACACTTAATTTAAATCTCAACACAGATTTTCCAGTGAGACAGGCATGGTCCAGCCCAAACCATTCTGTATCACCTCGGAATAAAAAATATAATTTGTTTGCGTTAATTAGTTAAGATAAATTGTGCTTTAGCGGATTATTTGTAGGCATCATTTGCTAATTATTTGTATTAAACATATTCCTATACTGTGTACAAAATATAGTAATTGTGTTCTCAGAACATTCATATAATGATTTTCAGGAATATTCTAGATTCTAGTGTACCCATCCCAATTATAATAATTTCGTTGTCTGTCTATTCGTCCGTCCGCGTAAATTCGTGTAACGTCCGTAACTTTTTTATAGTAATTTTTTTTTACATTTTTTTTTAAATAAATACATTTATAAAACATTTTAAATACCGTCAATTTTGACGGGTTACAGCTATTATATTAAATAATTCAGAATATAATATATACCTACATTCAAAATAATATTGCTTTATATTCAACTTTAAAAATGTAGATGTTAAAATGTAGATCATTACCAGCTGCGAAATCTATGTATGCAGCGTAGTCCATTTGAATAGGTATATGAAAGAAACTGATTTAGAACATTTAAAAAAAATTGACTATGGACTTTCTTACGGTGGAATTGGTGAACGTTCCATTATGTAAAATAGATCACAAAAAAAAAAGTTCCATACACATTTCCCATATAAACAGCTGCGTCTCTGTGAGACTTCTTTAATTTATCTTAATTCATGTTTAATTGTATGTTTTAATGTAGAAAAATAGGTGCAACTGAAACACTAGCTTTAAAGTCGATTGCTTTCTACTATTTATTATTATTATTAATTTCACCGCCCCGTCGTTCAGATTATCGGGCGGTTAAATTTGTGGCAACCCTAAACGCCCAGCGCAATTTTCGAACTGAAACATGCAATAGCTAGCTTTTCTTAAATACGTATATAACTGCTCCTTCTCTAATGGCGGTACGTAGGGCGGCGCGCGGTCTTTATATATTCCACGTAACAAGAATAACTTGACGTGAACAACTAGACTCGCATTAGCGGACCATAAAATACGGGGGCTCGTGTGACGTCACGTGATGGATTGCGGCCAATACGGGAAGAAAAATGCGTAACCACAAAGTTTTTTGAATGTAAAGTGTACAAGAGTTGGATACTTCACAGTTATTTGATCCACATACGGGGTGTTTTTAAAAAAATGTATTTAGAATAACTTTTCTAATCAATTAAGATAAATTATAGAAATCTCACAGAGACGAAGCTATTTATATTTGAAAACGTGTATGAAAGACTCTTATACGATGGCCCAGGGCTTACAACAATCACTTTAGTGATCACTTTACACAATGCAACGTTCACCAATTTCTTGTAAGAACATCCACATATAATCAATTTTTTTGATAGTTCTATATATATGTTCAAATTCTAGGAACTTTCTGTGTATTTGAATGGTCCCTGCTAGAGATATCTGTAGTCTTTTCTCCTTAGTTAATACACATAGCTTTCGCAGCCGGCAATGATAACTCTATATTTTAAATTTTCTTTTTTAATGTTATCTTCTTTTTAACAATCTATCTTTAATATTAATCTATATTTTTTGACAATTTAATTGTATAATTTTTTGGGCTTTTACATCATAAAAAAATGCATACAATACAAAAAATTAAATAATAATAACTATAAAGGTATACAGATAAATACAAAAAGTCATAAGAAAATACAATAGGTAATATGTTGAAAGAAGAAAGAGGTAAAAGAAAATGTAATATGTAAACAGTAGATACAAAAGAAGAATGCATTTAAAAAATGAAAAAAAGTTTAAACAATTTTTTATCTGAACAATCTGATAATATTTTGTACTATTTTGATAACGAATAAATGATTGCATAAAACTTTTCAATGTTTTAAGGTACAATGACTGTCATGTGTACTGATGTCATTATTATTAGTGCTGTCGGAAGTAGAGAGGAAAAAAATTTTGAAAGCTTATAATTCACAATTTAAAACACAACCTTAAAAGAATTTGATTAATATGTGTAGTGGCTTGTTGGTGTAATAGTTATGACTCTCGCCTAGTTATCCAGTGGTCGATGGTTCGAGATCCATTCCAAGACACTAGTTAATTAGTCCTAATTTCATAGCACAGGCGTTTAGATTATTTTGAAAGTAGTAAGAATATTTATGCGACGCTTATTCCGTTTATTTTCGTTATTATTTTTCGGTTTGGGTAGTTGTGATTGGATTAAAGTTATAATTTTTTTGGAACACCCGTTCTGTGTGTATGGCCTTTCGCCATCTGTTGAAATCGATGTTTATGTCAATACAAATTCCATACAATTTAATAAAAAAACAAGTATCATGAATATTAACGCAAAAACACGACATTTTCTTCACCTCAATTCCTCAATACATAACTTACGCCATCAATAACGTATCATTACTGCAATAAATGACAAGGCTTGCCAATTATAATATATTAAGTATTCTAACAAAGCCTAATGACGTCATGAAGTGTTGTCATTCTGATAAATAGCAAGACAAAAAGCCATGTTAACCCAACACTTTTGTAGCCATGTTTTTCAATTCGTTATTGTGCCAAGAATATAAAATAATTTATGATAATGAAAGATATTTCATATTAATGTTTGTATAACGTTCAAAGCTATGCAGTTTTGAAGAACGATATTTAATATAATTGAGTCGTTAATATCAATGTTACATAATTATTTTATCAGTCTTGTTTTTTCTTCAAGTACGAATGAATTTTTAAATTGTATGTTTTGTAAAAGCGGACCATGTATAAATTTGGAATGGACTAATTTGGATTTTTTATTTTAATATTTCGATGACGAAATGAAGTAGCAAACTCAAAATTTTAACCCTTGTTTTTGTAAAATCTGAACATAAAGTAATATGAGCGACTCAATTTATCAATCCAAATATACCTATTCATTGTTTTTTTTTTGTAAACATAGGTTTTAACCACAGAATATAATACAGAAAAATGAATATAAAAAATATTTTATTTATAAGTGAAAGTTGATGATTAATATTTCTATGAAGTTGAACTGTGGATTTTGCGACTCATTTCCTTAGGTTACTCAGCTAGTAATTTTGCTAGATCTGGTACTTTTATGGATGTATCAAGATGTTGCTAAAATATGCTATAAAATATATTTATCAGTTTTGAATTGCTATGATTTCATTCTCAAATCACAATCCAAATTGTCTTCATACAGTTATAGGTAGGTACTGTTTAGCCCTGGTCTGTATGGAGCGATCCACCGACCACCTTCCTTAAAGAGTTGCCCAGAAAATTAATATGGCATAAGTTAAACGTGTACAAGCTATCTAAATTAAAATCATTCCACATTTAGAAGGACAACCTATCTTATCTTATTTGGTCCCATAATATGGCTTTTGCTACTCCTCTAAGACAAAACAATTTGGTAGCCTGAGTTCTTGATTTCAATGCATATTTGTAGACCATAAATTTAAGGGAGCCAGACCTTTAAAAATTCAGTTAATCTTCATAAAATTCGCATTTTTAAATAATTTCACGAAAGGCTTTATCTTGATTCAATAATAATATCCATCATTTTAACTTATTGATGCTTAGAAGACTTGTCAATTATGTAAATGCGTTGAAAATGAAAAGGTCATGATTTTTTTACTAAAAACAGGCTCTTATAAAACATAAATTTTGAAAAAACAGTTTAACCGATTTAAAATTATTTTATAGTAATTAAAAATAATCTTTTTTTTTAAATTATTGACAAAAAAATCTCACACGTCCCTTAAGTTATTTATGTAATGCCCACAGCGTGGAGAAATTTTCTTCAGTTCTAAAACAACATTCGGTAAATTATTAACTGATTTAATAATTTAGTTAAGTGTCTGTTTACTGTAGCGCTGTTTTGTAAAAATATATGCTAGTATTTAAAATATGCAGAACTTGATGTATAAATTTTGGTTCTATATCAAAATGTGATACCTGCATTATGCAAGAGAAGGTATTGGAAAAAGGGCTCGCCGTCGCTGAATTTCGCCTTATGTATTTTTTATAAATCTGTACAAAATTTGATAAAAATCTAATTTAGTCCCATTAACCATACATGTTGACATCAATCAATGTTGCATTTAGTATTCGTATATCTGTGCCATCACCTTGAAATCTCCTACCGTCAGCCGTATGTTGCTTTATTGGTATTTTAATATACGTTTTATTGCCACCAATCATAGCGGCAGCCACAATAAACTCAAAAAAGCCGCGGCATCTTTCTGATATAAAGTGGACCGCGATATTTAAACTGTCTCAACATGACGATGATAATAATTAAGCTATTATAAATTATTCACTTACTTATTTATTCAGCACAGATATTCATTTAACTCTGAGCTAAAACGATATCAGTAGATTCAGATAAGAATAGTTTTTTAATCATAGCTGGTGAACTTTTACCGAAATATTTCAATATTTTTTTTTGTCTTATATACTTAATTATTTTAAGTCAAACAATCGTAGCACAAATCGCTCTTTGAGGGCGGATTGCCTTATTTTAAGAAAACCAATCGCAATGGTAGTCGTTTCTGTATAATCCATAGAAACGTGCGTGTGTATGTCTTTTATGTGTATTATTGTACCAAACATAGCAACATATTATTTATTTAAAAATATTGATTGTACTATTTATATGTATCTACTTATGTATGTAAGTAGATACATACAAATAATACAATCAATATTTTTTTATATGTCAATCTAAAATGTCGCTGAATCAATTGAAATTTTTATTTATTTATTGTTTGCTTTTTATGTGTAACTAACTGCCATTTTAAAAATGGATATTAAATGAGAAAAAATCTTATACAATATACCAGTACCTACCTTTAATTTTATTCAGCATCCAATAAGTCGTACACATTTTACCAGTACCCTTATATTTTATTTAGCACCAATCAACATCAAACTTACGCATCTTTACAAATACGTATACTTACATAAATTCAAAACTACTCCCATTTGAGGACATTTTAAAATTAACAAAAATAAATAAAAAACAAATTTTCAATCCTTCCTTTCTTCTCTGTAAACTTTACATACTGATCACACAAACAGTGATAAATTTGTATAACCATGAAGTAGTTTATAATGAAAAATATAAATTTTTATTGCTAACCTGGAAATACAATTTATTAATTAAATTCAACGATAAATGCATATAGATTAGACAGGTATGGTAATGAATATGCTTATCTGTCAGATATATTTTTAGATGATTTACTTCATTACAATTGTTAATTGATTGAAAATTTTCTTCCGAAGTTTTAATTTGCATTTTTAACTTGATTTTCAATTGTTCGGATGGATTTTTTGTGCTCACATTTTTCATTTTTTCCCTACATTTAGTTTTTTTTCCTACAGTCAGTTTCTAAATGTTTCGCAATGTAGCGATGCACTGCCTAATTTTCCCTGTATTCCAAACACGATTTTTTCAAAACTTTTATATTATATAATTATTGTATTTTTCCATGTACTGTATACTTTTGCACTGTTTTATTATTTTTAATATTCTGTAAACCATCGTTTTCTTTCTTTTTACTGTATTTTTTCTATGAAGTTATTATTTATTTATCGTGTGTACTTTTCAAAGATTTAATAAAATAAAGTAAAATATTATAGTTTATAAGTGTATTTAATTTTGGGATTTCATATTTCTTATATTGCCCTAGAAAATTTTATAAATATTTTAAATTAGACATTGACAATTATAAGTAATTTTATAATTAATTTTATAAGGTACGCAGTTATTTAGAATCATAAAATTATATTTAAAAGTTTTCTTAGGTTTTTTAATGCCTTTCAGAATCTTGTATGTTCAGTTTTCTGGAATATTCTGCCGTTCATCATCAGGGCTGATGTGGACCCTGCGATGGGATCCGAAACGTCATCAGAGTGGTCAGATATATACGGCAGAATATCACAGGAAACCGCAAGCAAAATTATGTATAATTCTCAAATTTTTCGAAATCTTCATGGTTTATCGCAGTTTTCTGGATAGGATCACTTCCTGGTCCGTATATTTTCTGTACATCTATATATTTGATTAATCTAATTGGTTTTGATTTTAAAAGTTGAAGAATCTTTAGCGTTATGTTTAAGGTACGAAGCGGTAATAATGGTGATTAAATTATTCACGAGATGGTCTTCGGGACTCGTAAAGCATCGAAGATTATTTTCAACTTGTTGGGTCGGCTGCGGCTACCGAGTTGCTCCGAGGGCGTCTTACCGCTAATAAAATATTAAAACCGGCACTCTGTCATAATTAAATGCATCGACGCTCGTGTAAGGATTAATCTTGTAAATATGTGTAAGATATTTAGATCTATAAAGCGATTTCTAGACTGTTGAATCATTTTTAGTTTGTGTCGATAAAATAAATTACTCAAATGTCATTAGAAATAATGTAATTCGGTATAAATATTTGTTTCAGTTTATACTTTATACAAACTGGTATTTAAAAAGTGTAAGAAATTGAAAATAACTTTCTGGCGTACTCCAGTGCATAATAAAACTTCGAATGATAATTTAATGATAATAATAATACCTACGGGATGTAAAAGCAAAGGCAGCAATATTAAAAAAAAAAATTGAATGAAGTTATTGATGATAACTAATTTATGGTGTACTGATTTCGAGGTTTTATAAGAAAAACAGCCTATAAGTTTATAGGAAACCTGATTCTGGAAGGGATAGATATATAAAATCTAGAATGCAGTGTATTTTTAATTAGTAATTCTCGGTGACTGCATTCAAAATGTTTTTTTAATTTTTTGGATCTTGCTGCTATTACTTTTTTACCCCACATATACAGGTCAATTAAAAGAAAATTGTTACTTAAATGTTATCTTTAAAAAAATATAGAAGTCTCAAGATATATTATAGATGTCTCATAGAGATGAAGCTACCGTTTTAATTATATTTAACAGCGGCGACATCTATACACTATTTTATGGGAATGATACATTTTCAAGCATAGATGACGACGGCATAATAAATTTAAACACCTGAAATAACATATACCTACCTATATACAACTATAAAAAAATATTATAGATGTGTGGTTGCTCTTGGCTGGAATCAGTGATCGTTACATTGTGAAAAGTGATCAAGCCAGACTTTAAGACACGTCGTAAGCCCTGTATACGTCCAATAAAGACTTTCATGCGTGCTTTTTCATATAAATAGGTTGAATATGATATCTATAACACATCAGAACCATATTATCTTCCTTCTAACTCTGTCCATCCAGTTTATTTTGAGTATTCTTTTGAAAATCCACATCTCAAAAGCTTCAATTCGCCTTTTCGTTTCATATGTAAGCGTCAATGCCTCCATCCCTTAAATTTTATTCACCGGGATCAAATCGACGTGCCCTACGAAAATTATTGAAATTAAAATTCTAAACTAGTATTGCATATTTCAAAGCTTTGTAAAGTACCTAATGTATAGTTTAGAATTTCCAATTTACCAAGCGTATTATATATTATCATATTCAAACGTTCACAAATTACTCAAACTTGTACTCTCATTTCGCTAAATGACCATCTATTAGGGTCATCAATGACCTGTTGACGGTCTGTATGTTAAAAAATAAAAAATAAAAATAAAAAAATTAATAAAAAATACGATCTATGCCCTTTCCTGAAAAGTAACAGATTTTCAGATTCACTTTACGGAGAGCGCGTCGAAATCACCGAACAACGAATATATTCGTTCCTATCAATCTTCGCGCAAATAAATGCCACAACCTCAATGTCAAGTCCCATCAGTAAGTGCGGTGTGACGCTGTTGCGGCGACCAGCGACCGTGGCAAAGGTCCAGGGCCACCAGCTCACGCCGGTTTAATGGTGGTATCCGTGTGTTCAGGTATTTTTCGCCATTTCTATCGGAGACTCGGCACATTTTGCGGTAGCAAGTCACAACTTTAATGGTCACCGCACACTAAAACAGCGCGAGCCGCGTCCTCTCAAGGGACGATTCGTCAGGTCGGGTAATGATCGCGTCGCTGAAACGTTCAGATAGTAACACATTTGTTATTTTATTTCTGTTATTTTTAAACCACACTACGGCCAGCACTACGTTCACTTCTAATTTTTTCATTCCTCGCTCTGTCGACCAAGGATTTTCCACATAGGCGTCTTAGTGACCGCATTTCCGCCGCATTCAGTCTACTTTCATTCCTCCTTTGTCTGTTCCAGGCTTCACTTCCATACATAAGGGTCGGCACTAGAACGACATTGTGTACCGCTAGTCTCGCTTCCTCTGACAGATTCTTATTGGCCATAATTGCATTTAGAGCACCATTAACATTGTTTCCCGCAGTCACTCTCCTTCCGATATCATTCTCAGCCCTGGCATAATCAGGTACTACAAGTGTTTGAGGATGGCCCTGTTAAAAGTCTCAACAACCGTAGAACTTGTATGAGATGTATAAATGTGGCCGAAGCAAAAGTGGTGAAGCAGGATAGAATAGTGTGGAGTTAAATCCTCTCTGCCTACCCCTGCGGGGAAACGGCGTGATGGTTAGTAAGTTACTTTATTTTTAAATAAAACTGGAAAAAAATGCATCAATTTATATTGATTCTTGATTGATTTATTCTTCTTCTTCTTTGCACTGTCCCGAATAATTGGCTAGGTAGGCTGTCGGGTCGGCTTTTCTTGTTCTCAGGCTGCATCTTCTTCGGTTCTGGGTATCGCTTTCATCCAGATCGTTTCTCTGCAGTATTTTGGAGCATTGAGTCATCCGAGAGTTCTTTGGTCTTCCTCTAATGACTGTCGATGAGGCTCCACAGGCATTGCCTGCTTCACTGCGTGGGTTGGTGGTCTCCGTCTTGTGTGCTCGTACCATTTCAGATGTCGTTCTTCCAGCTTATTGTCTATGTCCGTGACACCCAGGCTAGCACGATTGCATGAACTTTTAATCTTGTCTTTTTTAAGGCATTTTTTAGGGCTATAGAAACCTCGCAATGATTTCTGCAGCCTTAATACAGCTAATCCAACAATAAATTAAAAAAAATGGTTTTAGGTTATGAATACACTTTATAGTGAAGTTACAATTTTAGAACTAGTTTTATGATTTTCAAAGCATAGATTAGATGAATCAAATAAAAATACAAACTATTTGCAAGATGTGAACCCGATTGTGATTGATAGTAAATTATGGTATCTAAAACTAAAAAGGTAAAATGCAGATGTTGAAAAATTAAAAAAAAATTTTTTTGACAAATACTTCGTGAATAACACATAACAATACGCAAACACCTGAACCGATAAAAATTATATTTCTCATAAATACCTCGGCCGCAAACATTACGATAGTAATACTTTTTATCCCTTTACAGGACAAAATGTTAAAAACCTGAAACCGCAGTCGTTCAAGAACGTCCTCGAGCAATAAAACCTCAACAAATGGAACAATGCATTGACCCGCGAAAGCTTTCAAGACGGGCCGCAAGTCGCGAGCCTTTTTGCGCCGGATCTTTGATTTGTTGGACACTCGAGGCGGGCGCAGACGATGATTTTGTATGCAAGTGTTGCCTAGAGACAGAGCCTCTTGCGGTGGTAAGACGCCCATAAAGATATATGAAAATTATATTAGCAAAACATGCTGTACAATGTGGCAATAAAGAATGATGGTGGTTCAACAGTTAAAGGGAACATAACAAAGGGCCACTCAAATGCGTGCGGTCCGGCGCAAGGAAACGTCAAACTGTTGACTCGTGAGAACCCACATTTTGATAAATGTTAATAAATTTTTAAGTGAATTGAAAAACAATGAAAGTATTGATAATGAGCCTGTAGAACATGACATGCTCCACAGGCTGACATGAGCTTAAAATATTTAGGTGTAATAATTTGTAGCCATAGCGATCTGTATACTGAAGTCCGAGAACAAGTTAATAAAGCATTCACCCTCTCAGGGTGTCTCAAGAATTTGGTCTGGCGGAACAAAAATATGCATATTGAAAGCAAAGTCAAGATATACAAGACACGTGTGCGACCTATTATGACATACGCTGTACAGACGCGGGCTGACACTGCCCGCACCAAAGGACTCCTCAGAACATCTGAAATGAAAGTGCTGAGATCCATTACTGGAAAAACTCTATATGATCGTGTCCGAAATGCAGACAAGTAAAACCAGTAAAATAGTAGACATAGCACAATGGAGTAGATCCTGAAGGAGATTCTGGAGAGATCACGTAGCCAGAATGGACAGTGACAGACTCGTGCATGTAGCAGCGATTGAAATCTCCTCTGGACGACGCCTACCGGGAAGACCACTGAAAAAATGGAGCAACAGCTGGACCTCGTCATCCCAGGAGGCGAAGTTTTCTGTATAGATCAACAGATCTCTTTAAAGAAAAAGAAGAATAAATTTTGAATTCAACGCGAATCGACGGACTCGTAGGGGATAGAGGTAAATTTGACGGGATTGAAGGTTATTTTAACCGGTTACACAGAGTACTGTTATTTGAGATTTGTATCTGATTGTATCGATGATTCGTAACTGAGATATATCTCTTGTCTAGTACTGATGGTTGCCGGTCGAGTTGTAAAAAATTAGTTACCAATCACCAATACAATCAGATACATATAACGGTTATTGGGTAACCGGTTACAATACCACCACTAATTGAGTATGGGAGATGGATAAAGTAAATGGGGATGATCCTCGGGTATGGACCATTTTGAAAAACCGTTAGTCAAGATATACCGACGATATCGTGATGTCCTCTTTTTTCCGGAGCATCGAATTTGCACCCTTTGCATTGTGGAGTGATAAAGTTAGACTGACAAAAAAATAGGTAGGAGGAACTAGTGGGGGGAAGGGTTGCGACGTAAAAGCAATTTGTCAAGCCAGTTTATTGAATGGCTTAGTAAATGATGTGACAAACATTTTAAGACCTGCAAATGAAAGAATTCAAATATTAAAAATAAAGAACCTGTCATTTTGGCCTATATAAAATAAAGAACTTATTTCAATCCCCTCAGAAGCCTGAAACTAGGGAGAATTGTCACGATATCATTTTAAAAATACTCAAGAAAACCATGACCCACCAGGGCTTACAGAGACAATGGTGATGGTAATAATGGAATATCAGAAGCCAAAGTGTAAACTGTATATAGTACGAAACGTAGGTTGTATTAATATTGCAAGACCGAAACGTAGGTTGTATTGATATTGTGTCAGCCATACGTTCCAGATAGGAAGCGAAAATAATAGCAGAAGAAGAAATTGAACGTGATAATAACAAGTTTACGGCTATATCTGTTCTTATTTGTGACATGTTGGCATCTTCCTTAGTCAATCTTTTAGTTGCGTATCAGATTTAATCACCAACAAAGCGATTGTTAACAATTTAAGAAAATAGATGTCAGTTATCGTTGTTACAACGCATCGTTGAAACGCTGAAGTAACAGCTGCTATCCGTTAGAGGGTCTACTTTTTATTAATCAGCCAATTTGTGCGCCCCACAGATTGAGAATGGTTTTGGGGTCTGAGCTTTTTTTGGGGGAAATATTAAAATAAATCGGGAGGTCTTTTATAGAGATATTTTAGCACCTTATTGTTTAGTGGGGGGCTATAAAATACCTTCAAAGGATACCGCGCTGGGGATTGAACCAAAAAAAGTAAAGATTCGAACCCTTTGCATTCATGTTATTTAGTGGAAAGTTACACTCAATTATGGTATGTCCAAAATTGGGAATGTCTCAATTCGGGAAATTTCAAACTATGCATGCTTTCAAAATTGATGACCAGAAGAAGTTGATTTTGTTAGATATAAGAAGGTAATGAGGTATATTGCGAGGAACATAATCCTTACTTCCCAATAAAGAAGCAATTCGCGATATGCTCCATTATCACTCATATATAACATTGTTGAATTCACACAGTGTAGGTACACTGAATCAATTTTTTTTTGTAACGAGTAACTGATTTGCCTTAAAGATGCGAGATGGCAATGAAAGGGATTTGTTATGCAGTTAGAGGAAACAGATGGAGATAAAGATTGACTTCATGGATACCATAAAATAAATTTTGAAGAAGGCACAGGACACGAAAGACAGCAGACAAGGACAGAAGAAGACCTACTTGAATTGATAATAGCCAATAGAAAGACGAAGTAAAAAGGATGGGAAGATGTTGGAAAATTGTTCAGAAAGTAGGAGCTAACCCGGTAAAGTTACGGACTTGACGTATCAATGCTGATAATGGATCCTGCAATGGGATCTAAAACGTCGACCAGTGAGGTCAGAAATACATACATAACTTAAAGAAAAATAAAATAATACAAAACATACGTTCAGTACCATATTTTTCAACTATAACACTTATGAAGAAAATAGTGAAACAAAATTAAAAGTATTTAATACTAATTAATGCTATCTACAATAACATATATTTAAGATACATGTTTATTGAATCCGATTATGATCGCCAATGATGACGAAATTACATTTTTCTTGCGGATGTTGTTGCCACAGCTAAGAGAATTACAAATTTTATATGTTGACGCATTTCAAATAAGTTCACCCATTTGTATGCAAGAATCGTACATGTAATAATAGGTTGCTTCGATTGGAGCCAAATGTGGTTGATTCTTGCTATTATTACATGTTGTTGAGTTTTTGTATTGATTTTTTAAATTTAAATCTATGCTAGTAGGTACATTGAGTCATTTCCATCATAAGACATTTAACAACTTGAATAATAAGATAATTTGCCATATGTTGTTTGTTTCCATGTACTTTTATTAATAAATAATTTTTACTGACTGAATACAGTGGGAATGTGGTCATGCAGGCGCATGTGTGCCAAATCAATATTTGATAGAGTGGAGAATATTCCCTACGATGAGCCTAATGTATCGAGGTCTCAAGAATCAAGAACTGGAATGGAGGAGTCCACCTAAAATTCTTAAAATAAGATGGAAGACAAAGCATTGGTAGGCCGCGATTCAGGAACCGGAGGATACTGGATATTCTCAAGGATGAGAAAAAAATTGACAAAGCAAGGAATGGAGAAGAGGAGAATCCTCAAAAGGCCCAAGAGGGCTATAATGCTATGATGATGATAATGACGAGGCAATTTATTCAATTTCAATTTTAAAAGTTAACTCGTTTTTGCAGAACATCTAAGAGAGGGAGGTATTGCAATAAAATAGAACTATAGGTACATCTGCATCTCCGATACAGAATAAGAAACAAATAAATTAGACGTAGAACCACGGATCGTGTTGCAGAACTCAAGTGGCTATGGGCAGGATATATCGCTAGATAGATTGACCCCAGATGGGCATCACGAATATTGAAGTGAACGCCCTGGACAAATAAAAAGTGTCGGAAGGCCACCAAAGAAATGGACCGACGACATTAGGTATATCAATTGCTGTTGGCTACTGGATGCGGAGGGTCAACACAGAGACATACGGATGAAGTTGGAAGAGGCCTGTATCCAGCAGTGGAGAGAAAAAAGCTGAAGAAAAATGCACGGTAGTGAAGAATCGTCACTTTTACCACTGAAGATCGCTCGACTGTGCTGATACTTGCAACTGGCGTCAGCAAACCTAATGGAAGCGACACGGAGAAGAAAATGTGGCGATAGTATCGAGAAAGACCTGATGAAACTTGTGTTTACGACAGGAAATTCACTATGAGGATAGGCGACAATGTTGAAAACTACCGCATGTCCATGGACACACGATAATGATGACGACTCTTTTATGATTTTCTCACATGCGTAATCCCTGATTCTTGCTCGTACAAACCACGTCCAAAACATCACTTAACTTTAATTTCACACAGTAGTTACCTTCACTTCAATAACAAATCCGTGGGAATGTGGTACAGTGATGTGACGGTCGTCGATTAGGTAAATTGATCCTTAACTAAAGGACGCAATAAGCACGTAATGACATAAAGACTGGTCACTTGGTACTTGATAACGCTGTAGTAATGATTCCAGAAGTATTAAGTGCGTTCTTCGTGGGTACATCGTATTCCTGATTACACCGACTATACGACCGACTTCGCATTATCCAGTTTATGGTTAGTCTATGAATGCGAATTTATACTTTTGCCTTGCATTAACGTGACAATAAAGCTATCGACTACAGATAGGGGAAAAACAATAAAATTATTTAACTTCCGGCATTTTGTTGTTTTATGTTTTAACACTATGGGCCGGTAGTGTCAACTTGGCGACAGCAGTTTAAACTATCAATCTCGTTAGTGTGCGTACGCACTACTCGCGAATTTTGACGTCTATCATCAAAATCATTATTATTAAATTTTCCGACATTGTAGTATCGAAATATATTTATTTATTTATTTATTCCAGCATTAATTTAGTTCCATACGTATGTTGTACAGGCTAATACATGATTTATATTAAAAACCTAATATTGTATTACACATATTTAGTCATTTAATTTAGTCTAAACCAACTCATCATCCAGGCCAAAATAAGTGGTAAAAGAAGCGTAAGAAGACGCCGCATCTCATGGCTGTGTAACTTGAGGGACTGGTATAAGTGTAACTCGACTGAGTTGTTCCGTGCGGCGGTAAATAAAGTCCTAATCGCCAGAATGATCGCCAACATTCGATAGGAGATAGCACCATAAGAAGACGACGTCATTTAGAGTTTTTTTAAATAAAATTTTTGCACTCCAGTTTAAACTTCTTTATATTCACTGTATCTTGTATTATTTTCGTAGGCCGTCAAAGATTTTAACGTCTTTATACATCAGACAAATTTGTGAAATATTTGTAAAAAAATATTTGGGAAATAATCCGTGTCCGATTTTAAACATTTGTACCAAAATATTTTTTTTTGGCGGTCCTGATTATAGGTCATTCAACATTTTTGTTATTTTTGTACTTCAATTTTATTTCAATATTGTACCCATTTTTTTGATTACTATTTGTTGTTTCTTTAGCATTCCTTCGTTGCTTATAAATAATATGCTGAAATAATAATCAATGTGCTAATAATAATTATTATTATCATTATTTTTATAACTAATACCTAATAATTATTATGTAGGGTGCCACAAGTTTTTGTGACGACCAACTGACACAGTATACCTATCCTTAACAGGATTCTTATTATTTCCATGTCTAATTCTTACTCCATTTAAATGTGTAATTTGTATCAACAACGATTAAAAAAAACTATTCTTAGTTTTTTCGTATTTTAAGATAATATCATCCACCCGAATAGCCAACATGATAGACGACACCCCTTAGCGGAAAACACTCCATTTATTTAGAAATTCATTTGGTAATGTTTGAATATTCATGACAGATGGTAGACATACTTTTACATACTTTTATTTCACTTCACTTTTTTGTCAGTCAGAAATATTGCTTTCAGTAGTTAACAATCGTTATTTAATTTGGCAGAAAGATGTATTCCTGATGACTTAATAATAATCATTCATTGCATTTACAAAATCACTTTATTTTTTCAAAAAAAAAGTTTAATTAATACTGATGCGTCATCCTCGAAGACTGCACGAATATCGTCATTCAGTGTATCCGTTGGTCAGACTTACTATCATGTATTATGCAAGACTTTCCAACGTCGGAAAATTTGACCCTCTCACCATGAAAATGCCTCTCTTTGCGAAACTTAACTAATGTTAAGGTACCTTTAAAAATTTATTAAAAAAAAAAAATCTAATTTAACATAAAAATACTTTCTTCTTATTTACGCGAAGAAATAATGGTATACTAAAAGTATGAACAACTATCCTGATTTTGAATATCTGTCGGTCCGTAACATCCGTAACTAAATGACAATATAATAATTAGAGTGTCACAAGCGGCCCAAGTAACAAGCAAGGGTCGTTATTAATTATTATTATGTCCCGTGATTTTTCACGGGATTATGGCTAGTTGTTTATAAAACATCAAGTTATCTGTATCAAGTTATATATAAAATATCAAGTTATAGGTACCATGACAGCTTGGTATTAAATCAATACGCTATACGCTTTTGATTTTTTGACATACCTACGTATATAGGTACAGTGATCGCTCTTAGTACTGGGGCTGTTAAAAAAAATATAAGTTAATTTTTAATTTTTTTTAAATAATACTTATTATTTTGCACTTTTTAGTCTTCATTACATTAAATCTTGAAGTCAACTTAACCTCAAAACTCAAATGTCACTTTTTAAACAATACAAACCAACAGATGCTACCACGGTATGTGTACTTACCTACAATGTCCGATAAAATAACGCAACAGCATTCAAATTATTTATTTGAATAAATAAATTGATTTTGTAAAAGTAATCAATGATTATTGTATCGTCATTCGGAATACAACTCTCTGCCAAATTGAAGAGCGATTGATAATCAGCAAGTGGGTCAAATATTGATAGCAAGATTTCTGGTTAACAGAAAAGTGAAGCCAAATAAAAGTACCTAGTGAAAATGAAGCGCGTGGTGGTTAATCAGCCAAACGACAACCTTGAAAATTGTCTCTATATATTTATATTTTGTAAATTATATTATGCTTTTTTAAGCTTCTATTGCTATATACTTACTTCTACTTTATACTTTCTTTTTCTTTTTGTATTATGCTGTGTGTTATGTTATGTGTTATGCTATGTGCTTACTTTCTACTTTATATTATTATTTTTTTATTTGTGGGTATTTCTTGGGTATTCACTATGTAAAAATTTCTAGATATTTTGATTGAAGTGTTCATTAATTTAATGTACACTTTACCTTATTTTTTGTAAAAGCCCTGAAGGGTGTAAATAAATAAAATATAATTTAAAAATATAATATGTACGAAATACTAGTATCTACCTTGTGAAATTAATATTCAAACATTACCTAATGAACTGCTAAATAATTGGAGTATTGCCTGCTAAGGGATGTTGGCTTTTTGAACTATATTTCCAGTTAATTCAGAATCATTCTCTAAAGTTTTCAAGCTACGAGGTTCTCCTTTAATTTTTCCTTGTATGACAATGTGCAATGCATCATAAATCTCAAAAAGCCTTATGACTCATGATACGTTCAAAGCACAACAGATTCCTTATTATAATGACCCGAGATTTTTCCTTGTCTTAGAATCTCATTTGTAAAAAAGCGGAAATTTTGTTGCTTCAGAAAAACAAAATCTCTTGAAGGGATCGCTCTGGCATCGTCATATTTACACGGGTTATTTTCTTTGGAACTTTTAGATCAACGCAACTATATTCAGCTCGCAACGTCATCCATCTATCCATTATGAGATATGAAGCTTTGCAATATTTAATTAAGTGTAAAAAAAAGACATTTGCTATAGGTGTTGTTTGCTTAATGTTTTTCGATTGTTCTAAATATTTCAAAAATAAAATCGTTTTAAAACAAAAAAAAATTGTTTGGACTATCTGGGTTTTATTTTAAATAAATTATTTGTTATAACTTGATCATTTAGGATTATTATTTCTTGATAGCATAATTTTTTTTTCATCATTTTTTAGTAAAATATAGGTACTTAAGAGAATAAGAAATTAATATAAACAATATTATTAATTGATACGGTAGTTACTTTGTCGTGTGACATGATTATTTTAATTTAAATTAAATTGAGTTTTGTAATGCATACACATTGAGTTAAATGTAACACGACTATTGTTTCGAGAGGAGCAGTCCTTCTCATGATCAGGTGTAATTTATAACTAACCTAAATACAGAAATTATGAAAATATTTTAGTTATTTTTTTTTATAATTTCCCTCACCACACACCAGAATCTTAATTATTTTTGGTGAGGTTTAACATATAAAAATAATTTTATTGATAATATATGCGAGTTATTATTGTTTTAAAAGAAATTATATGTATTATCTATTAAATAAATAAAAAAATAAAAAACAATATCTCAGCTGGATGATGTTAATGTTAAAAAAAAACTTTAAAAAATGATAGTTAAGTATAAATGCACTCATTTTATGCTCTAATTTCAGTAGGTACCAATCTAACTGATACCATCTAGACGAAATATTTTTTATAAGTCTAATACACCATTAAATT
This sequence comes from Agrypnia vestita, assembly GCA_016648135.1. Classification (NCBI taxonomy): domain Eukaryota; kingdom Metazoa; phylum Arthropoda; class Insecta; order Trichoptera; family Phryganeidae; genus Agrypnia; species Agrypnia vestita. The sequence continues at coordinate 68,675 of JADDOH010007683.1, forward strand.
AATACGGGCCCACCATAAAAATCTATCAGATCTTAATTGACCCAGTAGGCAGCGTACAATAAAATTAGTATTGAAGTGCTGTAAATACGAGGCACTAAATACCCCTAAATTCTTTGGACATTAGCCATATAAAAAATATAAAAAATGCTGGCCGTCTATTCTACATATTACATTTTTTGGTGAAATGTCCGCACATATAAATTAGTAAAGGCGGTGTACGGCATGATCAAAGGAATTTAATACCATAATATTACAAAGATTTCGTTTGACACGTCCGAGAATGAGTAAAAAAAGTTAATTTTTACATCTTGTGTATTTTTGGCACGGATTTAATGGTTTGGACTTTTTGGCGAGGGGCCCGCGGCGGTTCGGAGCTCGGCTTAATAGGCGGCAAAACCTAATTGGAAGGCGAGCGACTTCAAAGATGCCGCCACACCTCACCTGACGCCGGAGACGGAACATGCAAATATCGCGCGTGCGAGCGGGACGGAAGGTGCGATGAGAGAGGTAGAGCATACGCTGTCCGGCCGGAAGGAAAGAGACGCGCGAAATGCACGGAGAAAAAGTGTTAATTTGTCTCGATGTTGCCAGTGACTTTGCGAGCAATGTTTCAAATAGTAGAAAGGCGCTATGTTTTATTTTTATTTAATACAATTTATTATATTTTAATGAGATTTTTATAAAAAAATAAAAACTTACTATGTAAAATAACGATGTGGAAGATGTGAACTGGAGGTTTATTCAAGAGCTCTGAATGGCAGACAACTTGAATTAAAGTTCAGCAGTGAGATTACAGATAGTCAACAGGTCGTTATCGACCCTGATAGATGGTCCTAGAATTTTTTTAATGACAAAATGCCAAAATATTTTTCGAACAAATATGTTCTAAGTAATGAAATATATAATTATAAAACTATGAATAGGAATAGAATTAGATTACTACAAAAGAAAAAACATGTTACGCGAATTTGTTTAATTGAAATACAAAGGACTACATAGGTATTTTTGTAGGTTCCGAAAAAATATGAAGAATGCACTTAAGTTGAATGAATAAAAAAATTAATGCTACAATTATTGTAAAAGTAGTATATTATTGTATGTGTATTATATATTATATTTAAATGATAGATTGTAAGAGGATGTAAGAGTATTTATATATTATAGATTATGGGAGGTAAACATAAATATTTATTAATCATTAACATAAAAAATAGACTAAAATGTAAAATATTACTTTAGGTAGGAATATACAATATGTTGCATAACAAAAAAAAATGAGATTAGATTACAAAGTTTAACTCTTTTTATCTTAATTATAAGCGTGGAAGTAGGTAGGTACCTACTTACCTACCGATCAGCTATTGACAATTTTTAATGTTAAAATACTAATTTAATACTACACATTTCTTATCTAAAACGCCATTGAGGGAAAATTTAAATAAAATCGCTCTGTATGAAATACCTACTTCTTCATAACTACCTATAACTTTTTGCATTTAAGGCTATAATACCTTTTTTGATTGAATAGGTAGCAAGTATTTTCGCTCCACGATATATCATAATAATCAGTGGTTTAGTTCCTAAATAAAAGAGAATCAGGGCGGATTTAATTTTCCCCTACCCCTATTATTTTTTATTCATTTTCTCAACATGCACAAACCACCCGCGACCCTTCTTTATTCTATTAACTACGCCAAGAGCAGCTTTACATTATTTACTATTTTGTTCATTCTTTACTCTCATAAATTGATTTGGAACACACAAGTGATCTCATTTCCACAGCATTTAGTTTACTTTCGTTCTTTTTTTGCCCGCTCCAGGTTTCACTTCCATACATCAGTGTTGGTACCAAAATTCCACTGTGAACTGCTAATCTTGTCACGTTAGATATATTTATATTTCTAACCTTCCATTTTTTCGAATATATTTGGCTTGTAGGTGTAGTAGTTGATGGTTCGAACCACATCCCAGGTCCTATTTTCATAGCACAAACGTTTAGCTTATTTTGAAAATAGTAAGAATATTGATGCGACACGTAGGTACCTATTCCGTGCTTGTATCTTTATTTAAAAAAATACCTATAGGTAACTTATTCTTAACATTCATTGCCTATTTCTTATGTTGTCTTACTGTACTCCTCGAATACCATCACATTTTGCTTTTAAAATTCGAGATACCAAAAATAATACTAGAATTCAGTAGGAAAATTGATATTACATATACCATTTTTTATGAAAAAAATACAGTTTTTGAGTCATTCAATTTATTTTATTTGTACTGGGTCAAACATTTAAAGTCAGTGCCTATTTGTTCCGGTTTGTGTGAAAGAGACGCTCATATTTTAAGATGAGAAGCACACATGCAAAATATCCCAGTGCGACCGAGACGACACGCACCTGGTGAAATTCAGATGCGCGAGCGAGTGAAAGAGACGCATCATTTCAAGCTGTCTCGCGAAAGGAAAACGATCGGAAATGCACTCACGGGACAGGGACGCACGGTGGGGCGAAAAGAAATGCACATTGTCGACTCTCGTGCGCGGGAAAGAGACGAAGCGTGACGGGCGAGCGAGCGGCGCTCACCGGTGAAAGAGCTGACGTTATGTAAATAGCTAAAGAGAGAAAAAGAAAGGCGCGCGTTGTTAAGTGCTCTTAAATCAATGTGAGTGAGACAGAAGTGCCCTTACGCCAGGTCGAGAAGTGAAGAAGCCAAAACCTAAAATGGCACTTTGTGACAGAAGGCACTCGGTAGAAAAGGGCGGACTCAGGTAACAATAAAAGGGATAAATTGACTGAGAACATCTTCTTTGTTCTTTTTTATATTTAAAAACATTACATCATGTAATACAATAACATACATATTTACTAGGGCTTGGAATAGCTCTGTGGTAGACTGGCCAAAGCACTCTTTCAGGATTTTCAGCCACGATGTTCTTCTATTTTCAGGGCCAATGTCCATATTAAAAAGTGAAATATTTATTTATACACGTATATAAAAGGAAACACGAGGTGGCAATTGTTTTTAAAACATTTTTTAAATTTCATTTATTTGTTTTTTTTACATTAATTAATATAATTGAACAATTAAAATAAGGAAAATATTTATTCTATTATCTCTATGAAAGTCAGAGACTCGTGTAGGTATAGATACGTAGAGAATGAGTATTGTAGATAACAGTGATTATAAAAAAATGATAAATTATTATATTAGTAAGAAGTAGTAGAATCCTATTCTGCTTTTATTTATTATTATTATTTTTTTTTAAATAGAGATGCGAACTCGGAATGCGTGTCTAATCAATATTCTTGCTATTTTCAAACTAATCTAAACGCGCGTGCTATGAAAATAGGACTAACTTGCTGGTCTGGAGTGAGGTTCGAACCCGCGAGCGATTTGATGATAAAATTGGCGTGAAAGGTGCATTTTGTTGTGAACTGACATTTTCAAAACAAAATGCACCTTTCATCATATTGTTTGTCTAGTAGGTGTTTTGTATACATATTTTTGGTTTCTGATTGTTAGGGGGAGATGATTAAATAATTTAAAATAAAATAAATATATTTTGGGTTGTGGTAAAATTAAATTTTGGATGTTAAGTGTATCTCTAAATCTCGTAGATCGAAAATAGCTTATTGATTTTTTTGTATAGGTAGGTACCTATGTCTATTATTTTTGGTATCTCGAATACTTTATATTCTCGCGCACTTGGGTACTCCTTTCCAACAAGATGTAGGTTTCATAGATTCCAAGTAAATTACTTTGATTAGTGACAGGTTTTTTGTATTTATCTCAGAAACACCTCAGTGGATATTGCTGACTTTGCTTTTATACTCCTCACATGGTTTACGTTTTCCATCCATTTTAACGATCAGTACGGATGTTGTATTCGGTGTACTCATTAATTCAGCCGGCCCCCGTGGGTACACCGAACCACCGCCGTCGTATTTGATCAATGGTTCTCGTGGGCCGGCAATGGCGCATTCTAGCTTGTCAATGCGGCTATTGTTGAGGTTTACACATTTATGTATGACTCTATTTGAAAACAGTCAATCACTATCCGAGAAATATTTGTATCGACATGTGTAGCGCGCGTGGGCCTCCATTGTGCCGACACTCCTCACCGAGAACGGTTTCAATCGCATTGTTTGTTATTCGAATCACATAATCGATTCTTGATAAAACACTTAACACCCACAATTTCGAAATTATTTTTTTTTTATCTCAAGGCTTACATATCGTCATGCTATCCAGTGGTGTAACTTTAAGCAATCCGGAGCGCATTTGAGGCGTATAAAGCTAACGTAACAATGTCCAAAATATCAAAACTAATCAATCAAGGTATATTATAGATTTCTCACAGAGAAAACGACGAAACTGTATGTTTATGGGAAAGTAGGTAGGTATAGAAGTATTTGGGTCCTACTTTCCTATAAAAATACAGTTTCATCTCTGTGAAACATTTGTAATATACGTTGATTGATTGATGATGTCCCTGTGACAAAAATCCAGTACTGTTCTGAAAAATTTGGACATACCTACTCAAAATATTCTGAATCAAAACTAATGTTTTGAATGCAGTCACCAAAGATAACTAATTTAGAATGTACTGAATTCCATATTTCGTATTTAAAAAAATGCAGCAATATTCACTTCAACCAATCAACCCCCACGGATGTGTCACTTGACGCTTCTTACTAAAGTGACAGTTGATGTCGATTTTAGACTAAAACATCATAGCAAAGACAGCAATATCCAATTATGTAAATTGCAAAAACAGCTACATCCCCTGTTGGTAGCAAATAGGTACAGCAATATCCATCGTTTGGAGATAAATATTTATTCATAAATTTACCTATATAAATGGAAAATGAGGTGGCAAATGTTTTTCAAAACTTATTTCCAATAGGTAAGATTTAAATTTCCATGAGTAGTGAGAGAAATGTTTATCCGGAAGCATACAACGTAGGTATACCTATATCTTAGTGAAATCTTTAGATGGTAAGTTGTTTACATTCTTTTTATTTTTGCGTCAACATAATTTTTCGAATATGTCTTTCTCGTCCATTTCATAATATCATTTTTAAGAAATTATTAATATTTAACGATGTCAAAATAATTTTTATGTTCTGGAAAGAGAATCGGTGTAAAGGTTTTAGTAAATTAACATTTAATATTTTAGGGTGGCCCATCGGGTACGCCGGATTGAAATATCCCACAAATCTTTCATATTACATTTGGTAACCCATATTTTAATAATAAAAAAAAATATTGTTAAAATATTTAAAAATTTGGCGAAAATAAAGCTAAGACCGTTCGAAAAGTTCTTGGTATGTAGGTATATTTCAATTCATGTGTCCACAATTCGAAGATTTATTAAAAAATCGAGGAAACTGGTTTGGTTATCAACAACCGCGTCCTCATCCTATGCGGTCATCCCAAAATATTGCAGTCGTCGTTGAAAATATTGCTGAGTGTCCAGAAAAATCAACAGTTTTGTCGTCCTCAACAATTGAAAATTAGCAGAATCAATTCACAAGGAATTTTCACTAAAGACCTCCATCCTTATGCGACTTGACGTGATGCGATTTGTTCCTTTAAGATTTTGTAAACTCCACTGTCTATGCTAGCAAACCACAAACAATTCCTGAATTGAAAATTGTAATCCAACGCGTTATTGCTGAAATTGAGCGAACTGTCTGCAAAACGATCGTCAAAAATTTTATCAAATGTGTCAGTAGGGTATGCCAACACAGCCGCGGCGGTCATTTAGTCAACACCATAATTAATATCAACATTTACTTTATAATCAATAAAAATTGCCCAATTAAATACTTATTTGGTATGTCTCATATTAAAATTAAATCCGGCGTATCGGATGAACCACCCTATATAATAGCGAGTGAATTTTTTTTTAATACCAACAAAATGTATCAGCATAATACATAAACTGAATTTATTAAAGTAATGTAAGGCATTGTTGCACGATCTCATTAATGATCTTGCAACAGTGTAATTACTCGATTACTTACTTCGAATAGACTCGGTACAGACAGATACAGATTCGGTAGACGCGGATGCATAGATACACGCCGAACAGGATATATTCAGATACAAAATTACACATTTGATCCCGCATGACCACACGAAAACTCATATGAAACGTGTTATATTAATTGTAATCGCCCGGTACACTGAAGTTAATTAAAGGGGAGGTAGATAAATATTATATTCGGCTACTTAATAATTAGGTACTTCCTTTACGCGTTATCTTATGCATGTATGTGTGTCGATATGTTTCAAAACACCGGTGGCTTAAGTGTCTTTATAGTCGAAAACGATTAAGAATAAAAAAAAAGTGTACTTAAATCGAATCATTAATACTGGGTGTTAAAAAAATTGTTCAATTATTAGAGACGAATTAGAATATTTATTTATTTTGAGTTAAAAAATCTAAGTAAACGAAAAAAAAAATTCTGCTTTGCATATGATATGATAGATATGATTTTCTGTTTCTGGTCGCTGTGCTTCCAATATAAAATACATGCATTTATTTTTTGCTATTTGTTTTCTCTACAATTGAATCGGTACGCAGCCAAGCGGTGAGCATAAGAATTATTCAAAAATGCGTGTAGAAACTTTTCCGCATAGGTACGTGCGCTATGAACTAAATATTTTTCAGACATTTTGGTCAAAATTGACTTTTTAACTGTATATGTAACGCCCGAAATCAACACTAAATCGGTGTATTTTATCACTCTAAATAATATAGCGTCGTTTAATAAAAAAAATAGTGTTATAATTTTTTAATTTGATCTATATCTCCATTTGATTTAAATATACACGAAAATTGCACCCCGAGTGCGATATATGTTTCACCTTTCCAAAATATGCATTGCAATTTTTTTTTTCTCGTAATTCAAATAGTTCTGTAGGTAATCATCAAAGGTGATTCTTTTTAATATCAACATTACAAAATATCATTATTGTTTTTTATTTCTTATAACATATAATCCTAATTATAATAATTTGGTTGTCTGTCCGTCCGTCGTAACTTCGTGTAACGTCCGTAACTTATTTATAGTATAAAAACGTTTTTGTTTTTGTTTTGCTTTTTATGTTACAGTCCCGTCATTTTTGACGGGTCACAGCTAGTAACATAAAATAGTAGGAATATTATTCAATTAATTAAGGATAAATTATAGTGTCTCACAGAGAAATAACAACAGATGTCTCTAGCAGAGACCAGTGGAATATGTGAAATGTTCTTGATTCGAAAAATTAATGGAATTTAAAAAAAATTGTTAACGTGTGGATGTTCTTACCATGGAATTGGTGAACGTTGCATTGTGTAGACTGATCACTTAAGTCAGCTCATACAGGATGTAAGCCCTGAGCCATCGTATAAGAGACTTCCATCTACTTATCTCATATATAAATAGCTTCGTCTCTGTGAGACTTCTATAATTTATCCTTAATTAATTAATCATCCCTCTGGGGACCAAATCCAGTAACTTCTTAGAACATACTTTCATATAAAGATATTGTTGGATTATTCTTCATTCAATTGGCATAAAAATGTATTAAATGCAAATGCATCACTTTTCGACGTAAACCAACAGTGGAAAGTCACACAAAAAATATTTTTTGTACTAACAATGTTCCAAAATATGATATTCTTAACTCAAAACATTTTTTTTTGGAAAGGCGGTGATAGTCCTGCACTTATTAAGAAAATCTCACTGACCCTAACATAATCTTCATCTTTTCATTTCAACCTGACTTGTTCACTTATTATAGAATTACGTAGGTGCCTACCAAGTCTTTCAAAATTCCTGACGTCATTTGATAATCCTGTATTAGCAGCCGTAAGCCTCCTGATTCATTATTTATAGGAGGTATGCCTAAATCAGTATTTATTGAAGTTCCACGTGTATCGTAAGTTATTATTACAATGCACTTAACTCGACACAAAATTAACATCGACAACAGGTAATGAAATTGAATATAAAATCGGTAATATTATGACACGTATTAACCTAATTATTATGTGTATGTATGCATTTCTACTATATAGCAGGCGCGTGCAGTGGAACATTGAAGCATGACTTTTAGTAAACGTATATTTTGGAATAAAAAAATAGAAATAAAATATTTATGCTACAGATTTTTACGATATATCAAAATATGAATGCTATGATAACAATTGTGATGGAAATATTACGAAATATATGTTGTATTCCGATTTTTTTCCAAATAATTAATTGGTTACGTAAAAGTCATGCTGCGATGTTCCCACTGCATGTAGGTAGGTGCGTGATTTTAAACGTATAATAAAAGAGTTCAAAATCACATAATTACAGTGATTTAAGTTGTTAGTCTTTTGTAGTTTATAAATGGGGAGATTTGCAGTTAATAAATAGGGAAAAATCAAACCTAATGTTTCTATATTTAATATAACCTATGAAGATGTTCAAAGCAAAAACTTCTAAACCCTTCAAATGGTTCATAAATGTACCTGTTATTCAATTTACAAAAAAAAATCGATTAAAAAAACCATATGAATAAATTATTCAATAAGTATTTGTAACAAACATTTTTGTATAAAAACTATTCAATAATATATATCTGATGAACTCAAAATCTTAAGCTGGGTTTCAGTGTGACATATTGATATTATTTATGTCATAATAAATTAAAGTAATTGAGTAGGTATCTGAATATATCGACGGTCCCAATGAATACGGTCAAATCTGCAAAAATTCTATTTCCATTTTACTCTCTTTAAACATACAATTTCTCTTATTTTCTGAAAAATTTAAAAAGAAAGAATTCTGGTGCCAAACAAAGTTTGTACTAAAGGAAAAGTAAACAAATTTTTTATCATTATCTTAAAATGTAGAGTAAATCGGATGGTTTAAAATAGTAAAACGAATATCGATTTTTTTTCAGATTCGACTTTACGTTGGGACCGTCGATATTATAATTCGTTATGAAAAAATTGTAAAGTAAAATATACCTATCTGAGTTTTATTAAAGAATTTAAATGTGTTTATTGTTTGCGATATTTTGATTTGATTCGTGTTATTTTAGTATTTTTTTGATCTCTCGTAACTAAAAACGCGAAAATAATATACCTGAGCAATATTTAAAGTTTAGTTTATTGAAAAAATATCACGTTACTCCACAAATAACTAGTGTGCATTAATGATATTGATTTACGTTAGCCTACATATATATGCTTAGAAGACATGAATTAAATGATAGCATGGAATACCAATCCCTTGCACAACAGAAAGTAGGTAAGCACCTATGTCTAAACTACTAGATATGAATGCGACCGACCTTAACAAACTACTACCAAGTTTGCGAAATCTCGTGAATACAAAATTTCGTATATTTTTTATATTTATTAAATCGACGGTGGTCTTCAACTCGTTAAGCTTTTGAAATTGGATTCAAATTTGAATATGAATGAACAGGATAATTATAAATCCATATCCTAAAGTGATGTTCACGTATAGAGAGTATCTGTAATCCTATGGAGCCAGCCTGTTGGGAGTACGCCGGCAGTAATTCGGATCATTTTTCCCACACAAAGTGTTAGGCGGCCACCGACAAAAGAATTCTTTAACACACTCGACTCCGTGAAAATTATCGAACGACTATTAATATTTTTTGTGATGTATATTAATTTTGATTTCCTGTACCTGCCTACATAATAAATATTAACATTTTTAACGTCTTAAATTATTTCTATAAAAAAAAGACTTGCAAAATGGTGGTGAAATATTACAATATATTTGGGCAAGGTAAAAATGTAATACTATTGTTTTTGATTTAATTTATATACGTTAGTGTCAGTTAATTGTATAATTAATTTGTTTTATTTTGTATACTTTAGTGTTTATATACTAAGGTTAGGTTAGTTTAATTTAAAAAATGTTGAAAAAATACATACTTATATTAATTAGGCAGGTACATTATTTTGAAGTGCTAGTTTGATCTAGCGGTATGTTTCTTCTAATGATTCTGTGCATGTGTCAGGAGACAACAAAATTAGTCTTCTTTTTCAAAGAACAAGAATTTCGCTCAGTTTAATAAAATATTATAAGAAAATTGATGCATAATTTATTACAAATTTAAATAACATTATTGCAATAATGTAAAATAGGGAAATTTCACATATTACAAATACCGATGAAAATATATGAAAAAGATTCATAAATATGAATTATATTCTGTGAATCAGTATGTATGACGTGAAGTGATGTTTCATTCATAATTTTTGTTATAAAAAATCTTTAAAAATACGACTTTATTAAAACGCACATGATTGTTTGTATCGATTCGCGCGTTTGGTATAGTGCCGTAGTATTTGTATATGTGGGTATCATAAAATTATGACGCACATACTCGCAGTAGTGAAATGACGTGTTTGGTGGGAATTTTGTGTGTTTGAATTTTAAAGTGTTGAATTTCAAAATCATTTTTATACTCTTAATATATATAAAAAAATCATATTTTCAAAGCAAAGTAAAGATTATTTCTATTAAAACAAGTGAAATTTCACTATTGTGATCCCTGAATTACTGGCAATTAGTTATGCTAGCGATTTATATTAAAAAAAGGCTTACAGAGACAAACAAGAGTAGGTACTAATGAAATAATACCTGGCACATATGATGGCTTTTTTTTTTACAGTTTTTGCAAGTTTTGAGCAATTTACAAATTTTGTTGGGGGTAATCTGGCAAGGTGACCCTCACACACACACACAGGCACACACACAAACACACACACACAGGCATACACACACACACACACACACACACACACACACACACACACACACACACACACACACACACACACACACACACACACACACATACACACACACGCGCGCGCGCGCACTGCTTGCAACTGCAAAGGACTCTGCAAAGGGATCCTAAGCATCGGCCGGAGTGATTGCATATACACGGCAGAGTATCCCGGAAAACTACACGCAGGAGATACACACGGTGATCTGTTATTGTGTATAGAAAATTAAATGAGATATTTGTGGACAGTGAAAAAAATCTCAGCGCGCGAGCACAGGGCCGCCAATACATATTTCGTTGGTGATAATTAGTGAGCATTGTCTCACGGCGTTGGTGACATTTGGCACGGCGACGGTGCACGTGTTATTACACGCCGGACGAGCGGGGCCGCTCCCCAAAGTGTTGGGGGGCGCACATCTCAATCTCGGGCCCATTATCTCGTGGGGGGCCCGGCTATCGGCTCACGGCTCACGGCTCACACCTACCGCCGGGCCTCGCTGCGTGTACCTGTTATAATCCAGGGGAGCGCAACCATCGCGCTTCGATATCATTCATTCATTTATTTATTTATTCGAGAGGCAGAAATAGCGCGTCCGGGTTCTATTCAGCATTGATTATTCGTCTTCCGTGTGTAGTTTTTACTCCCTTTATATTAACTCGTGGCGTCTGCTTGTCTTCTTGTCTGACGAAAAAAAATTGGATCCATTTTAAGCCCCTTTCCCGTGATCCAATAGAGCTGAAACTTTACAAGCAGACTCGTGGCGACGATCAAGAAGATCTATCAAATTTTAGTTAAAAAAATTAATAAATTTTTGGATTTTCAAAATTTTGAATGGTTTTTTCATACAACTTATTAAGTTTGATGAAAATATTTCAACGCGTCTATTAGACGCGAAACCTGATTATAGTATAATTTTGGATTTTTGGAAATTTTTTATTACCCCCTTTCGTAGCGTCGCCCGACAGAAGCCCAACGCGTAGGTTAAGCGAAAAAAACTGTTTCAACTAGTAAATGAGAAAGGGAGTATAATAAAAACTTGGTTTTTATGGGTTACTTTTTTTTGGGATTTTATGCCACATGTATGTTTGTACAAATGATTACTGTCTTTTTTGTGTCGTGTCGATCGCGATATTTGTTCGACCGGAGACAATCCGGAGTGCTTGGGATGCGACGACAGATGTCGCATTAGTATGACAGCGCTCACTTCGCATTTTGACCTTCGGGCATCGGCAGTGAAATTTTTTCGCACCGCATTATTTTTACCTAAAATAATATTCCTGTATGTATTAATTTATTTTCAATAAATATTCTATTTTAAAAAAATATAGAGTTTTGCCACAAACATACCTACAAGTGCAAAGAAATTTCATCTCGCTTATCGAAGAAATTTAAATAAATAATCGCACGGGATTAACCGCCGCAATCTGTGCAAGGAAATCAGGGTCTAGCCAACTAAGTCAGTTGATGTCAGTTTGGGTGGTTTTGGGTCTCATATTGTTTTGATTGATTTGTTAAAGACGGTGTCCTTTGCACGGACCACTTATCTCCCTGGAGCTGTGCCTATTTACACGGCATAGCTCCTAACCGCCTTTTATCTCTTCACTGTATTTGACCTCTCTGGCCAACGTTTCGGATCCTATTGCATTGGGGTTTATGATGATGGACCCTGCAATAGGCCACGTCAACTGTACACTGGTTTAGTTAACGTGGCCCATTGCAGGAGGTCAGATATACCTACACGCTAGAATATCTCAGAAAACTACACACAGATTTGCCTAGCAGATTTTTTTTAGTTGCTATTTCTACGTTACTATATTTTTTAATGAGTATATATTTTTATATATGTTATTTTATCTGCCTCAATTCTTGTTTCTAACTAAAAAATAGGTAACTTTTTGATTTCGTCTATCTGCTTAACTATTGACATCTCACCCAAAGTAAATATTGAATGAAGAAGACTCCTTCGTAGTTTTTGCTATTAGCTACGAGATACCCGGTAAACCTTATAATAAAAACACAATGTCATCAAATAAGATAAATTATAGATGTCTCACAGAGACGAAGCTATTTATATGGGAAACGTGTATGGAAGTATTTTGTAGGGTGGCCAAGGACTTGTGACCTGTACGAGCTGGCTTAAGTGATTATTTTGTTTGGACCGTATTAAAAGAAAAAGCTCTCATATCGGTCCTGCTCGTTCACCACCAGGTTAGCATTCAAAAAATAAAAATAAATAACCTTATAGGTAGAGTGATCATTTAGGTAAAATAAAAAATTCGGTTGAATCATCATAGCAAAAGTGTTGGCCTCGCCTGACGGTGGAGCAATAATTGGGGGTTTTCACGAGGAACCCGGTGATATCATCTAAACCTGCCCTAATGACACGCCGGTAGTCTTCCAAGAGTCCGAGGTGTTGCCTTTTTTAATTCACCCACACTTTTTTCACCACAACAGCGTGTGTTCCTACTAATACGATGGTCGGGAGCATTTTTTTGACCGTTCGAGGTGTCCGATTGTGGTTAGGTCCTTCAAATATTTCGTTAGAGCAACTATATTTATTCGTTTTTTTCTATCCCGTTTATCCGTCATCCTTCACACGCATAATTGAGGCAGGAAATTACCTTCGTGGTAAAGACCATTAGTCAGTTTATATCTCTATTTGGGAATCTGGAACATTTATTATAGTTTTCATTTTTTACAAATGAACAAGTGTTGGTATTTTTTACAAGTAACCCGGAAGTCCACGCATTTACATATGTAGAGATAATTAAAAATAAAATATACACAAAATTTAAAACAAGCACATCCTTAATATTTTTTTAAATAACCAAAATGTAACATCAAACAATATAAGCTAAATTATATACCTATCTGTATTTAGGAATAAAGAATTTTCAATAGCTGTCCTACAGAAATTAAGAAGATAACTGAGATCAAACAAATAAAAAAGAGGTTAAATGAACACTTCAAAAAAACACAAATATTAATTAAATATTATTAATACAAAATACCTAGGTTATCTCATAAAAGTACAAGTCCGACTCCAAGCACAAAGGTTTGTCTCTTTTTGGAGAGGTACAGCGAATAAAATGTACGTATTAATCATAGTTTTAGTAGGCTAAAAAAAAAATAAACTATGTACGTCTATTAAATAATAATAAATAATAAAAAATGAATTTTTGAATTTTCCAGCTTTCCCAGACGAATGACTATTTCCTTGAGTGCCATTTCTAGACTATCTAAAATATAATATATCTCAGACTTGTGTAGTCTTTGGTGTATTCAAATCTTATCTAGGATGTGGAATTATCGACTGTATAAGCAAGGGAAAGAAGATATACTACTCACATACCTATATTCTACAACATAAACGACAGACTCTAACGATTTGCCTGAGGCATATTCTTAAATATTTGAACATTTTAGGAGAAGGGAAAGAATTAAAAACTATCTAGGATATGAAATTATGGACTCTATTAGAAAAGGGAAGTAGGTATAGGTACTATAGAAAGTGAAACACAAATATATATTAATATATTCTGCAAGAACTTCACTGATAGACGACTTCCAACAAATTTGCCTGAGCATATCTTTAAAATTTGAAAATTCGGAAGAAGAAAAAATCCTGAAGAAGTTTTTTGTGACAGACAACATTAGATGAGAGGAAGATATCAATCGAAAAAATAATTGGATTTATTTTTTGATTTCTTTACGAGAATTTCGTTACCTACGTGTAGGTGTTTATATTTTGGACTTATTTTTATATGATCGCGAATATCTTTGATACAACGTATACTACATGAGTATATGTTATAACATATATTTTATAAAATTACATTACAATGAAACGTTTACATAAAAAAAAAAATGTTGTCTCGTCGAACATATTGCGGCAAAATTTGAATTGAATTATTTCGGACGTCCGAGGAAGCGAGATGCAGATACAAGTTAACACCTCTCTTCCGATCTGCCTTTGAGGTTTGCCGGCCGGACGTGCGGGGGAGGAGAGGGTGAGGAGGGGAGGGCAGGGGCAGGCTGGAAGCGGGGCTGGCCTGTACTTAAAACGCCGCCTAAATATTTGGGGGTATTTTCCCTAATTTCAATTTGGACAAGACCAGCACTCACCCATTTTAAGGGCTGCGAAAGGAACACAAAAAATATATAGGGGTTGTGTAACCCACTTCTGCAGGGCGGTTGACGTTAATAAAATAAAAGCATTTGGTGACAATTTTGAAATTGTATTTGTTTATTGTTAGTACTTAAGGAACGTTTTTTTATGTACAAGAATATACATATTTGTATTTGCAGTTTAAATTATGAAACAATATGAAGTTTTAAATACATTTATTTATATTCCTCTCTGAGTGTTCACAATGACAAGTACTATTTTTTTTTGGTAGGTATAATTTTAACGTGTCTCGTTGTGCGAAACCTGTTCTGAAATTCTATGGTAAGATACGGCACAGGTATGTATTATTAATTGTAGGGCTTAGATTTTGCTTCACACCACCCAAGTTACAGTAAAATTAATCTGTCGATAAGATAAATCTCTAAAATTTACATTAAATAAATTTTAAGTTCCGCTTACGCACGTGTAGAAATTTTGATCGGAGATAAGCTTAGAGATCACTTTTTGAGATTGGCACCCACACTAGAAAATATAGTACCTACCTATACAAAATAAATTTGAACCATAAAGATATTTTTTGAAATTATTTATTTATTTATTTTAATATTTAAGCCATAGGTATGTAGAAACAGCAAAAGCATGTTGCATAACTACTATGAAGTATATTCGGCGACCCTCGAGTATCACACTGGCTCTCACACCGAGGGTTCCGGGTTCGGTTCCCGGTGAGGTCACAATTAATCTACGTGATTTACTCAAGCCTGCGTGTTTTGTGATTTGTTTCACTTCTGTAGTTGGGGCTTTTATCCTGTTGAAGCGTAAAATTAAAAAAATAATTATAAATAACTATAGATAATAAATTTGATAATCACATCGATCAACCTGTGATTGTTCTCCTAAAAATTTTTAATTGAAACAATTGTAAATGCAAAAATAAGGCTTTGACGGGCTGATTGAAAGAATGAAATATGACATGGCACAAAAGATGATCGTCATCATCAAGACTATCATTTACAGTCCTCGGGTGGCTGAAGAGCCTAATCCTGCATTCACAAGTTTTGGGGAGTCGTAGACATCAGAAAGCAACGACTACAGTAGACGCTTGCACTTCCCTACCATTGCGTCATCTCTTTCTGTCAAAGATCATGACCAAACAAGAAGTGGGCTGCATAGATTATGTTTGCAGCCGAATGCGGAGGTCCACGAGAAGAAAGAGTGGATACAAAGGAGGCCAAATCCTACCCTGGGTGTGGCGCCATTGAAAAAATACGGTTCTCCAACTTTAATCCCTTAATTTAGGTAGTTCCGAAGTGTTTAACCCTATTATCAGGGATGGTATTTGTTTCACAATATCTAATCCCTTATCGAACACGCGGGCGTAATAGCTATCACCTGTTTAGACTAATTCCAGGTTCGATTACGAAAGAGCGGCTGCCCGCGCAAGAGCGCGCACCTTGCGAAACAAATTACCAATAATAATTCAATTTACCTGTGCGGGCCCTCGAAGGTAATATATTTTGATCGCCTTGATTTAATGGTTATGATTAAATACGTGTTTCTTCCCGGGCACTCATCATCGCGCCGCCGCGCCGCAGGGATACGCAGAGAGGATCAAACTCATGACGAACTCGCTAGTCGCTTGGGAAATCGTAGGAGAAAAAGTAATTTCATTTTCTATATATAATAATACATAACAAACTAGTTTTGACAGGATTCTTGTGGTTCTGTTATAATTTTTTTTTTCACTTCTTCTAATTATTTCTCGTAATTATGGTAATTACGTCGCCTGGACAAGTGAATCTAATCCCTAGTCAAAATTGCAGCCCCGAAATTTGGAGATTCCATGTAAGTTAGAAACAACTAATTTATGTTTAATTTTTTTAAACGAAAAACTCGTTTGAGATATATATGTTTAGGAAGCTTGATTGTAAAAATAATTATGAAAGAATGAGAAATAACAGTTTTATTATTATGATGAATATGCCCATAGCGTCAATATGTATTCGTCATTTAATTTTGATACCCCGAAATCAATCCGAAGTATTTACCTACGAATCCCGAAATTTTCGGGGATTTATATTTAAATCCAATAAACTAGACCAGGATCTAGCGATTAGATTCTGCAGCCAATTGATTAGGGATTCTGAAAGGGAAATCCTTAGAACATTTTCAAGATAAAAGTTGTATTTGTTGGCAAATTAAGATGAAGTTTCTTTTTGAGCGGATACAAACTTATAGTTACACTTTTTGTTATAGACAAACTTTTATCTACATCTTTGTTATAGATTTACTTTTATCTAAATACATTCACTGTGTCCTTTTTCGGCAGTAATGTGATTTTGTATGTGATTCGGTAAATATTTTATGAAGCAGACGTTAATTGAATGGCTTAATCAATGTAGAAATTTTCATAGTATTTAGGGAATTAAGGTGCCTTGCGTGATATTTTTGAATTAAGTTGATTTCTTTATTTTTCTAGTAAAAATATACCTATCTTCTTGTCTAGATGGATAAAAACTTGGTAAGAAAAGTAAGATTGTCAAAAATTTGACCTGGTCATTTTTCCGAAACATTTTGAAAATTTTAGAATGTTTCGGAAAGATCTGGAAGCTGTTAGAATGCACAAGTACATGCAAGAAGATTCAACAAAAAAACTCCCTATGTAAACGACACGTCATAGTCGATTTTGACAACTGACAAATAACATAGAAACAGACACGCGAACTATGCGATAGACAAACGGCGCGAATAGTGTACCGGAGACTAGTGGAATATTTTGTTGTATGTTATTCATTTAATTTCCCACCGTTTATCTTTCTTATTTGTTTTTATGAAATATATGATGAGCTTTTTTTTTTAATTAATCTATTTTATCTGTGTTACCAACGCATACAGTATCTACCTACCGCAGCTTAGACGAGTCGCTGGCTTCTGGAGTTACGCTCGCAGTGCGCCGAACTCGCAAAGCAAAAAAAAAAAAAAAAATTCTCGCACGACTAGTATTTGCTGCGCCAAATTGAAAAAAGTTCGGTATCCCCTAGAGTGGTTTATTGAGGTCCCAGTGTCTCGGGCGCCCAGGGCCGTAAACCGTGTGCGGCCAGCGCAGGGAGATTAGGCGGACCACCAGAGGTACTCTGCCTGTGGAGCGGCCAGCGATAATTGTTGACTTCCTCGCGTGTTGCCTGCATGGCACAGTAGACGGCTATCGATTATCCGGGGTCGCGTTAAGCGGGTTGCGGATTAACAGGGAAGAAAAAAAAATTAATAACATTTTGAAATGTTGTTTATAATGTGCACATTATAAAAGAGAAGTGTAATGGCAAAGGCAGGCAAGCAAAAAATTAAAAAAATGTACTGAATTCTAGATTTAATGATCACTTCCAAAATCATTCAGAATCCAGTACATTATAAATTAGTAATCCTCGGAGACTGCATTATTTTTATTTTTTTGGATATTGCTGCCTATACTTTTTTACCACACAAATGCAAATTAAAAACTGTATTTTACACTATTTTACAATCACAACTAGCTATTTAACGATGCAATTTTATGGGAAACCACCCACTATAGCCTTTAAATACTGCATAAAAATTAATAATTAAAATATTAACAAGATATATAGATATATATTTACGAGAGTAATTAACTTAGTGAAGCTGTCGTGTAGGAGAACTGTCAGTGATTTAATTTGTCTCTTTAAAACTATTAAGGCTATGACAATGTCTTCAAAATCACATCTGTCTTAGAAATGACACAAGATCTACCAAGCAGAAACAGCAGCAACAAAGATAAATAGTTGTGTTTTTTGTCATTGTTGAATAAAGCACCAATAGAAAATACGAGGAAAGCAAAATCTAAAATGAAGTGACAGTGTATTCAACGATATTGTGCTACTCTGAAAATATCAATAATGGGGTGTCCAATCTTTATCCCAACACTTAATAGATGAAAATTAAAATAAAAAAGAACATCCCAATATTGATATTTTTAGAAATGACACACGGGACGTAGGGTCTGTAGGGACAGCGGTAATAATGATAATTAGATTTCTTCTTGAAAATTTGATACTAATGAATTAAATAATAATCTGTTCAACGGCTATCAGATTGGCTACGAGAACTTTATTTACTGCGAACAGCTCTACAACCACTGTCTCTTCTTGTCCTTCTTCCAGGCCCCCGACTGCCGATAATCATTCTCTGCAATATGAGATGCAAGATCTCATATTTCTCATGATGTCTCATAACATGGCTGAGATATTGAAGTTTTCGTATTTTTATTAGTGATACAAGGAACACTACTTTCACGAATGCGAATACTAATATCAAGCCATACTATTCGGCGAATACGAATACGAATAATTCAACAAGGTAATAAATAATACACCACTGTTCTTTTTTTACTAAGAGATTTAATAATTTAAATTTATCGGCAAATTTTTGTTCAAAAAGAACAACATTTCTTTTATCCGTTTGTACATCCCAGCGGTCGAAAATAAATATCACCTTTTTCACGCTTAGTACAGGTCATGTTATTAGATTTAATTTGAAATTATTTTATAAGAGTTGACACTTTTACACACAACGGGAACAATACGTGTTACAAATCAAAACTACATGAAATGAACACCTAACCTTATTAATAACCCAACGAAACTAGATGAAAGAACTCATGTTATGACAACTTGAGAACTCAACAAATCCATTCATTCACTGTTGGGGGAATACCGATAATAGAGTGCATAGGTGTTTTCGGATACACGGTGCACAGCCAAACCTAATTTGCGTTGCGTTCAGCTATAAATATGTAGTTTGTTTTTAATATTCGTAATGATATTCGGCGAATACGAATATTCGGTAATTATCTATTCGGTGAATGCGAGTATTCGTATTCGTATTCGTTGCATCACTGATTTTTACTCTTTTAATTATTTATTTTTCTTTATCATCCGAACCATGACATCTTGCTTCGTAGCTCTACGCATCCACCTTATTTTGAATATTCTTTTGTAGATCCACATCTCGAAAGCCTCAAGTCGCCTTATCGATTCTTAGGTAAGCATCTATGCTTAATAAAGTTAGGTACCTAAAATAAATTAATGGTCATTTTTTTTCGTATGCCGCGTTATGTCAGGAGTTTCGTCTGCCACTCTGTATACTCTGTACCTACGTGGTCAAATCAAACACAACAAAGTGGTCTTGCTACTTGATACAGATTGCCTTCATTACGAACATCAACATTCATCTTCAAACGGCTCCACTTTACCGACGGCGATAAAAACGGGCACATAATTTCAACCACCTAGTAGCAAAAAAATACGATTTACTGCGCATCTCAGTCACGCACGCTACGGTTTAAAAGTTGCTTTTTCATCGACGTCTTACGACTTAACTTCATTCGTGGCTGTTTCGGACGTCGAGTCAAATGATCGGATCGTGTTCAAAGAGCGGTATGGACGATGCGAAGCAGTATCGAAAATGACAAGTAAATGCAAGCGATCGAGACGAGAGATATAATGTATTTGTTTTAGGTTGTTTTAGTACGGTTCAAATGTTTAGTGCTTTTTAAATTACTGTTGTTTTTGTTCGTCTTTAAGACTGACCAGAGTGAGATGTTATCAAATTGATCCAGGAGCGAAAATAGAAGCCACAAATAATGTTCATTTTCTTCATTCAATTTGTGTTAATGCTGATCAAACTGCATTACTTTTTATATTGGGCATCATGGTTGATATTAATCCAGCGCTTTTGAGGTTTTTGAAGGTACCGTAATATCTGACCTGAGATGGTGAATGAGGCAGGCAGCTACTAGCTGCAGATTAATAATTCGGCCAAATTCAATGTTGATAATATTTTCTCATATTTCAAGTCCAAAAAAAAAAAACTTTTGGTACCTACCGATAGAATTTTTTTTAAAATT
The DNA here is from genome assembly GCA_016648135.1 of Agrypnia vestita. NCBI lineage: Eukaryota > Metazoa > Arthropoda > Insecta > Trichoptera > Phryganeidae > Agrypnia > Agrypnia vestita. Next base: position 89,543 of record JADDOH010007683.1, read on the forward strand.
TCCCTTAGTATTTTGTACCACTCCAAATAATTAGTAAAGTGAGTGTGATTAATATTTTTAATTGTTTCCAATATTATGTAATACTCCCGGACCACCAAAACACATAAAAATGAAGTAACGCAAATTTCTTAATACACAACTTGGTGCCACGGCTGGTTCTAACATGTCTACCTAACTTGTTTAAAAAAATAACGACGAACTTGTAAATTTTGAAAAAGTTATGAAATTGTAAAACTAAATACATTTAAAAATTATATAATATCTTAGTAAATAAGACGTTTTTTCGTGAAGAGACTCGGTTGGAACAAAAATTTAAAAACAATTCTACATTATGAAATACGTTTTGTATACTAGGGAATTATTATTCAATAATAAATATTTTAATGATAGTTAACATGTGTCTTAAATATACGCGGGGGGACGTTCTTCCGCTGTGACCCGATCCCCTCTTCTAAAGAAGGGGTTTAGTTCATCTCCGTAAAATTTTATACTCTGTGGAATTACTGTTTTTATTTCTCTGACACGGTACTCACTGATTTGAAAATATTTTTGCGTAGCAATGTAGGTATTATAAGTACATATATCAAAAAAAATTATAAAAATATCAAAAAATTCATTAAATAATATATATTATATCGGTCTCTTAGTGTATAGGTATAACCCGTTGAATGCCCAGCAGCACTGCCAAATATTAAGATCCACAATAAACGAGTGTCGGCCTCACAGTGTTAAAAGTGGGCAACATACGAGAATGTTAATTATTCGCAAATTAAATCGTAAAGAAATATATAACTTCCGGCCCAAACGAAGCGTACAGATATTTAATTCCTCTTAAATAACTAGATACCAATTACCTACAATCATGAATAATTCAACCAACATACTAGACGCTAGATAGTTAGGTACATAGGTACACATGCATACATGGACTCTAGTACATAACTAATACTAATTACCATATACTTGTTTATCTGCAGTTAAGAAATAGATTGTAAATGAACGCCAGATATTTTAAGATATTCGTTGAAATAAATTGGGCGTTTTTATAAATGTATATGTGGTGTAGTTTAATTAAAAGTGGAGATTTTATATTTATTATTTGTGAATCACCGTGGTACTGTATTTATCCATGAATTTGGATAAGAAAAATGGTATGACATACAAGGAAAATCTTCTACCTACTATAAAAGAAAATTTTATAATAACATCTACGAGCAATGTTGACTCAGTAGATTGACATTGAGCACTGTGCAGTTGGCACTGTATTAAATACCTTGCAATCATAATAGACACTAACCTTAAGTGGAAGAAACAAATAATTTATATTAACAACAAAATTTAAAAAACTATAAAATTTCGAGATTTAGAAATATCCAATGAAAATCGTAAAATAATATATTACGCTTTTGTTCTATCCCAATTACAGTATGGTATTATTGGATGGGGAGGGGCATATAAAACCACTACATCAAAACTAGAAACTACCCAAAAAATGATAATTAAAATAATTCTAAAGAAAAAAAATCTCTACCCAAGTGCCCAACTATATAAATAATTCAAAGTACTAAAAATAATAGATATATACAAAAAAATTGCAATTATCCAAATTTTTTAAATTAAAAATACGTTAAACGCGAGAAGCGATTTTCGATGTACCTACAAGATTTAGAGATACATTTAACGTACCAAAATTTAATTTTACCACTACCCAAAGTCATTTTAGTTTCCTTGGTATTAAATTCTTTAATAATCTCCCCCAAACCAAAAAAATAAAAATTACAGATCAGAAAAAAATTATCGTTAAAACCAAAAAACATATATACAAACACTTATTAGACACATGATATAATCAAAAAACTGTTTTAAAACGCATATTTATACCTTGTATCTGTACTCCTTCTCGATGCACGACTCTCATAGAGACAGTAAAATAAGTATTTGCCATATTTGAATGTAAAAAAATACAATTTTTTATTATCACAATGTAATGTGACAATGATTTGTTTATTATTTTATGAATAGGGAATGAAATAATATTGATCACATTTTAATAATAGTAATGATTCTGTGATGCCCTTCATCAGCTGAAACTAGTACCTAAATAAAGAAAATAAGTTTTGGTTACAAATGAATTGTACATTTTATTATACAAATTTAACGGATAATCACCAAGACATTTCGGAAAGCTTTAAAAATGGTTTATTAATTTATTATTATTACCAATTTGTTAAATTTGCATTTATTCTTAATTATGTTAAAGGTGTTTAAATTTTTCCTTTAAATCGTCGCTCATTTAGTGAAAAGACAGAAACATAAACAATAGTATTTTGATGTATATAGTAAAGTTAAGTATTATTTAAGTAATATTTTTGCAATATTTTTGTCACTAATTGTTAAAATTCCATTATGTTTTTTATTGATTGTTATCAATAACAATTCCAAAACGTTCTTATAAAAACAAATCCAAGTTCGACATAAAATAATAAATTAATAAGCGCAAAACAAAAGTCAAGTTGCATCACTGTCCAGAATGAAACGGTCGAGTAGCATTGTTTCTTTCTTACGCAGATATTGCTCACTCATCGAAGATGGTCATCATCCCTTCTATTAACATGACTGTACCACTGCAATTGATTTTTCTCATACCTATTCTTAAATATAGGCTGTATTGTTCATTAGATTTCCTCACAGGTCACTTAAAATCAGTTAAGTTTTTATTTTTAAACAAAGTCACTGAACACAAACTTTAGCTGGATCATTACTCCGTAAGTCGCATTAATTTCGTACTAGTCTCTCGTCTGTGGATTACTTTATATTCGTACCTAAAAAATTTCTTCGCGTCTATGGAACACTTTATTCACGCTGTCTATTGCTCGCCCGTTTCTCTATTTGTGGTTTTCGCTGGCGGTCAAAATCGACTGACTTGACGTGCAATATCGTTGTCATTCATATAAAGTCTTCGATTTCTAGAAATTTCCAATAAAATTCCGTGTATTCTAACGGTTTCTAGGTGTTTCCAATTTATTCTTAAACGCCCAGAGTGTTGGGATTCCTTCGATTACGAGCAGTATCGTGACAGTTTCAACAAAAAAGCCTTAATATCCCTCGAATTGACCGCCTTTAATTCTGGCAATATTTCGCCTGTAAGTTATAAGGCTGAGTTATGGTGTAGTGCATGTGTGAGTGAACATATTCAAGACTGTGGGTATGTGTGAGGTTGATCGCACACGACATGAAATTATCCTCAACCCCGCGCCCAAGATGGAGGAACAATTTGGCGGTGGACATGGAATCATTTCCAATTAAGTATGTCAAAGAAAAGCGCGCACGGACGACATTAACAACAGCTGAAATATGGAAATTTAAAGGCATAAATTGTTATCGCTAATCATAATCGAATTGCGTCGAAGTTTTGCCGATTTACGCCGTAAATTGCCCGATACAATCACGATTGAATTTCCATATTAACTTGCGGATTTTTAATATTTTGCGTTGGGCGAGAGGTCCGGCTGTCCCATTGGGTGGAAAAAATACGTAGCACCTCCTACCGGCAGCCTTTATCCACTAAAGGGATGAACTACGCGTTCGTTAAGTGGGCTAATTTAAATTGCGAAATTTTCTTTAAAAAAATTCCCTCAATCACAAATAAATATGTTGTACTACATTAGAATTAAAAATTAAAAACTGTAGGTTCTAGTATCTGAATTTATGGACATGATTTCATGAATTTTTTTTCGTTTCTTCTTCATCTCTTTTATCTACTTATCCCATTCGGATCCCAGGGATCTATCAGATAAGGACGGCACTCTTCCACCATTCACTTCTTGCGCTGTGTCGCAAAGGTGATGTGTACTATATAGGCAGAAATGATAGAACCTCACATTACGCTGACCTGGCAGGCCACGCTTCGCTTCGCTCTCTTTCCTCATATGTTCAACATGACCAAACAATCTCTTAAAGTCCTAAAGTGTAAGTATGCAAAATTTGGTTTATCGTTAAAGGAGTATAGATTTGTACCTACCTAACAGACAACAAATATATATACTCTTATGAATATACTAGTATATTCGAGCAGATTGAGAGTCGAGAGTCGTAGAGTGAGTGAGGTGACTATATTTTCCTCGGGGTCCTAGAGTGCAACTGAGAAAATTTTGGTTTTCCACATTAATGCACATTTTTGTCGGGTAGCGGGGGAGGCTACCTGCGTTGTGCGCAGGGAACTAAAGAGTAACAACGCAAACAATTGATAAAAACGATCAAAGGGATAGGACTGTATACAGAAGGGATTTGAAATTTAGACAAATAAATTTACAAATAAGAGAACCTATGTAATACTTTATTTCTAGATTTAGAGTTGGAGTGGGTTGACTATATTTTCCTCAGGGTCCTAGAGTGCAATTGGGATAAATTTACTTCCATATTAATATACATTTTTGTCGGGTGGAGGGGGAGGCTATCTGCATCTTGCGCAGGGACCTAAAAAGTTACAACGCAAAATTTGATAGGATCGATCAAAGGTTATAAGATTGTATACAGAAGCGCATTAAAATTTATACTAAGAAGTGTTCAGTGTATATATGTGTCAGCACCATACAAGCTCACTCAATAAAAAAAATCTCAGCACGAAAATTGAGTATCGGGTGTGCGGAAAAATTGAATAAGTCATAAAAATATTCGCTAATAAGCTACTTTCTCGAGAGATTAAATTTTAAAATTGGCCGATTTTTCTCAACGGTCGTCAATGATATTATTTGTAATTTTGCACGCTGCGGAGTGCGCTCGTTAATAACCTGTAATCGCGCAATTAAAAGAAACGTTTGCATGTTGGAATAATGAAGCTTTGGCGATCATTCATTGCAAGAGTCTAACAATAACTAACTGCACGATAAATGAACGTACTTAATTAGATGTCGCTATCAAATAGTTAGCTGCTAACTCGATACGAAATTAATTAGCGTGCTTTTCCACTGAGCCTTAGGTAATCAACGATTCTATTTTATAAAACCAAATTTATTAATTAATAAGAAAGACATACAGAAAAATTAATTCTATGAAAAAATATTTGGCTGCTACTGGGATTCGAACCACGGATCTCCTCCTAGCCGGGACAGGCGCGTTATCCAATTACGCTATTATATTACAGGTAAGGTCGATATATTTCCGTGAATATATCGATCTTACCTGTAAGTCTCATTTATTAATTAAGTAACATATATTATCAATTTTTAGAGCAATCCACTTTTTCTGGTACGGTATTTAATTCATTTTTTTTTGTACACAGATCAAGTGAACAACAGAATGATATTTCATGATTTTTAAAATTATTTTTAATGACGAATAACGTATTTTAATAAAAAGTTGGTAGGTACCTACCCACGTAGCTCATTGAGAAATTATTACCTATATACGAGAAAAACCTACTCATTTCGAACAAAATAATTATATTTTGTTCAGGTTTATCTTTACTTTTATGGCATCAGTTAATTATTAATTCATTAATAGTTTTCAGTATATATGTGGGTACGATTTATTTACTCTTAATTACCTATCTACAATTTTAAATGGTGAGAATTCCGAAAAATATGAATAAATTATTTAAGAGAAACGAAGTTAAAAATAATACCTAGGTACTTACGGTTATTTTTGACAGTTAAAATTTTGAATTATTATTTATTCTGTTTTTCTATATTTTTCTGATATGAACGCAGGACCTAGGTACGTCTGCGCCATTTGCATCCACCTCAAGTCGGCCCTTATGACAGAATGGGGTCTGGACTGGTTGACTCATGCGGTGCAGCGCAAGACGGGGGAATATGGAAGAGCCTTGTCGAGTCTTTGGGTCCCCGACCCTTCTAGGATAAAGGTATAAGAGAAACACGGCAGAATATCCCAGAAAAATTCAAAGAAGAAGATTTTATGTTCTGAATGAATAAAGAAAAATAAATATTTTAAACAATCGTATTCAGATTTTTTTTTAAATTTCGGACATTAGGTGTGTGCATCCAGAGAAATGTCAAATCTTGCGTCTCATGATGCAGTGAAAGACTGCTTGAATTGGGTCCCTGGAAGAAGAGGAACGTCTTGAGCGAAAAACTTAAAGCAATGGGTTGGGACAATCTACTAAAGGGCTTTTCCGGGCCGCAGTAAACGTAATAATTGCTAACATTATGTCAACTTCCAGAAGAGGAATAAATATTCTATATTTTTAAATTGTAATATTAAACAATATTATTTTTAATGCGTAGGTACCTATATGATATATTTCCGAATTATTTAACATATTATACCTATACTAGAATAGGTCTGAAAATTATTATTTAAATTTTTTAACTCCTTTTATAGACCAGAATATTTTTTCTAACAATATTATTATATGTAGGTATATTCTGAGATCACATTTACTGAATTCTGTTAAATTGAATAATTGTGTTCTCAGAACATACAAATAAAAATATATATTTTTTAAATATATCCTGGTTTGTAAAGGATTTAAAAAAATATAATAAAATTTTTCAGGAGTATTCTAGTGTATATGTTAAGTGATTCGGAAGAATATCATATTTATACATGTAGGTAGGTACCTAGGTACGTTAAAAATAATATTGCCTAATATTGGAGTTTTAAAATATAGAGGTAGGTACCATTATCAATATCATCAATGGAATAAATATTCATCTTATTAAAATAAAATAAATAATTTACATGTTATAGGTAGGTTATATTTCATTTTCATCTATTTTCTGTATACTTATATAACCTACAATTAATGCAAAAATTCACATTGCAAATTACATGGTGACTTTTTTAATATCCTTAAAAAACACAATGAATTTCTTATAAGATATCTACTTATTAATCACTTGAAAATTCTTATTTTTAGAACGCAATTGTACGCTTACAAAACATTAATTGATTGGGTAATAAATAAAAAAGGTGTCCAAGCACGTAGATAGTTAATAAATACATGATAGTTTTTAATAGGAGGCCATAGTTCTCAATATTTATATCTACTTTTTGAAATGATCTCACTGGCCAGACCATACCTGCAGATTTGTCACGGATAATGAGACCTTCACACAATATTATGTACTTGAAACCTTTTGATAATTTAATATAGCGAGTACAATAAAAATACTGACCATACAATAAACTTTATTTTACGATTACGAATATAATATCGGGAACATAATTAATTTGAGTTGTCAAAAACACGCTTACCTATTTAATTAACCGTCTGCTTAAGATACCACGAACATAACTTATTTCATGCCAAGAATATTTAACATGATGATTTATTTTCTTTATCTTCAAAAAAAAATCGGACAAACTCTCTCGTGGTCGTAATAAAGGAACTGAGAAAGAAGATCTTATGATTTATAGAATATTTTTATAAAAGCTGTAAATACATTTTATAAAAATATATTTTTAAATTAATAAAAAATAGACGCTCGCATAAAACCGATATTTATTTAATTATCAACTCAAATTCAATAGAGCCAGCTTTATATAGTACTAATAATAAATTAAAAATTATATATAAAATATCAAGGATAAATATGGTATTTAAAAATAAATCGGGTGTGTAGTTATAAATTCATTTGTAATGATCATTTTTGTACAGTTAAAACTTGTAATATTAGAAGTAAGTAGCACATACCTACGATTTTTTTACGTTTGCTTTTACGACACGCTTAATTAGCAAATACTATTCTGAAATTGCTAATCATCTTTCGGAAACACACCATTCTTTCGATACTAATGAGAGTTTATAATTTTTACATACAAATAATATTTTGGAAAATAAAATTTTACATGCATATGATAATCATCGTTTGGAAACAGAACATTCTTTCGATACTAATGAGAGTTTATAATTTTTACATACAAATAATATTTTGGAAAATAAAATTTTACATGCATATAATAATCGTCGTTTGGAAACAGACCATTCTTTCGATACTAATGAGAGTTTATAACTTTTACATACAAATAATATAGGATAAGAGTAAGATAGATTAGAAAGTGGCAAACAAAATATTATAAGAATGTTCTTAGGTTTTCATGGCCACTCAGAATCTTCAGGTTTGTGTTTTCTGGGGCATCATGCCGTGTTATTACGATCTTTCGGATCCCATTGCAGGGGTCCATCACATCAGCCCTGATGATGGATCCTGCAATGGGATTCGAAACGTAGGCCGGAAAAGTCGTAATAACACGGCATAATACCCCAGAAAACACAAACCCGAAGATAAATATTATAAATAAACATATCATTTTTTCTAATTAATTATTTGTTAGGTAGGTACCTTTTACGTTCTCATTATTTTTTGTTTTTGTTAATTTGTATACTTCGAATTAAATTTTTTGTTAGGTAGGTACACGTTGTATCCTGACGAAACCTCCTAAACACGTTGATTATTCTATAAATAGAGGTTTTATAAAACGTATTTTCTTTTTATCAATATAGAAACATTTAAAACGTTTGTTGCGGATAACTGGATAATTGAGTTCCTACCTGCAGAGGCTTCGCTGCTGTTGGCCTCGAACGTCTTGCTGGTCATCTGGAACAGGGCGTCCAGCGGCGTGCCCAGCGGGGGGGCCCGCGGCCTGGCGCCCGGCCTGGCCCCGCCCGGGGAGCAGCACTCGGAGCCGGAGCTCGACCTGGAACTGGCCGTCTCGCTGTCCGCCGCGCTTCTCCCCAGCAGCCTCTGCGCCCTCAGCTGCTGCAGCTCCAGCTGCAGCTCCGCCCTGGCCCTCCACGGCTCGCCCAGCTCCAGCTGCAGCTCTCTGCTCCTCCACGGCTCCCCCAGCTCCATGTGCTGCTGCAGCTGCAGCTGCTGCTCGAGCCTCAGCTGCTGCTGCAGCCTCTGCAGGGCGTGCGCGGACTCCCTCGCGTGCAGGTCCCAGGGCCGGACGATCTTCTGCTGCTCCCTGACGGGCCGGTGCGAGAGGATGTCCAGGATCGAGAAGGACTTCACCCCGTCGAAGTGCCTGTGCGCCGTGGGGACGTTCCGCTCCTCCGGAGACGCCGGCCTTCTCGTCTCCTCTCGCTCCAGAGGGACCATCTTGAGTTTCTTCAGGGGCTTGAAGTAGTCGTCCGCCGGGGAGGCCGGCGGGCTGGGACACCCCACGCTTATCTCGTCCTCGCTGGAGGCGCGACTTTCCGCGTCGTCGTGCATGTTCGGGTCCTGTCGCCACAACATGCAAGCTGCCTCGGTCCACTATTGGCGCGATAATCCTTCGAGTTCGTGCGCAAACTTGACTCGTAATTTGCTCATCTAGGTCCCGTGTCCATCGATCTAGCGAATCCACATTTTTAAATTCAAAATTAATCAATGTTTCGATTGAAATTTTGTTCAAATAAGATGGTTTTGACTAGAATGTATAAACATAATTCTAAAACATTAATTTAGCGATAAATTTAAATAATACTTTTATTCATTAGTACAAAAAATTATAAAAAAAACGATGCGCAAAAGTTAAAACGTCGTAACCACTTTTTTACGTAAAACATCGCAGTTTGGCGTGTACCGTTATAAAATCTTTTCCACAAAATGTTTTACATTCATCGAGATATACTGTTAAAATACCACCGTCACCACATTGCAGCAAAATTGCGAAATGTGAAAATTCACAAAAAAACACAAACTGTCACAAAGTCGACGCGGGATTCACGCAAGTTCCAAAATGTTTACGAAATTCGCCGAAACGTCGGTGGCTCGATCGCGCGCCGAACCGGCCCGTTGCGTAAGATCGCGCTTGACGGATAAGCGGACGTCAACATCGGATTGTTACCGCGGATATGACAGGCGGGCCTTAGTTAGCGTCTCTCTACCCGCGCGTCGGCTCGTTTGAGCGCGGAATGACGGATGAATTACGGCCCCGGCCCCCCGGGCTGGGCGGGCCGGCGCGGGGCGCGCCAATGGCGGCGCGGCGCTCGCCTTTGAATTTGCCGCCGCGGGAGAGGCGCGCGCCGCCATGGGCGCGGCCGCGGCCCGGGGCGGGGCCGGCCGGCGACCAATCGGGCGGCGCTAGTGCCGGCGCAAAAAGGCCGTATTCCCCGAAAGGGGCCCGAGATTAGCGGCGGTTTTGTTGTGTGTGTTTTTCTATGCTAATTCAGTCCGCTTTCCTTTATTGCCTTAAACGATTTTCATTGTGCGAATGCTCTGGGGCCTTAAATGCAGTAGCGCGGTTTAATAAATTGAATGCGTGTGTTTTTGTTTTGTTTTGCACGCGAGTGCCCAAATTGTTGCACGCGGCCATTGTGTTTTTTTTTTATTTTTATTAGCGTCATGTTTGACGTTGCCCAAAAAAGAGAAATATATTGCGGGTACAACAGTTTACAAAATATAGGTAGGAAACTCACTAATTTAACGATCGGTGTAATATTAAATGAGATATTTCTAACAAAATAAGAACACCTAACATTTTTTTTGTGCAACATATTTTCATGCATTGTGAGCTTCAATTTGAATAAATTTATAAAAATCTATAGGTAGCAAGCAGGTCTGGATTTAATATAGGACTAAATCAGCGGTAAACAGTCAATAGGTAGGTAGGTACTTACTTACCTACTTTGAATTAAGCTGTAGGTAGGTACCGACTCAGGTAATTAGAATTTATACTAAATAAATATAAATAAAATATTTATCTCGTAATATTCCTATCACTATCATATGTGGGGTATAAAAGCAAAGGCAGCAATATACAAAAAATAAAAATTTTGAATGCTTCCGCTGCAGCCGCTTCTAATCCTACCTATTGAATTCTAGATTTTAGAATAAAATAAAATAAAATACCTACCTAGATATAATTTTACTGCATTTTATTTTTAACAAACAAACCGTCAACAGGTCATTATTAATTGTTCCTAATAGATGGTCCTAGGGTGATAGGTATTAGAGTACAAAGTATGAATATTTTGTGAACCTTTTGAATATTATAAAATTACACAATACACTTATTAGGATGAATTAGGTAATAATAAATTTTGACTTAATGCTAAAATAATTGTAAATAATATTCAGAACAAAATAAAGAGTCATACAATATCATGTTTCCTATAAAATATTTCCTATAAAATCTCGAATTAGGAGGTGTGTCCTACATTATGAATTAGTAATCCTCGATGACTGCATTATTTATTAGTGTCTTTGCTTTTATACCCCACATATTATTATAATTTTAATAAAAAATAGGATTTTTTTTGATATTTTATGTTTCAAAATAGGTACCTACCTATATAGGTATTTACGTAGGTATAACTCGTAGGTTCAATGTAGGTCCCTACCTACTGACTGAGGCAAGCGCCTGGGGTAAAGAGCTTGTAGCCCAGGTCGAGTTATTTACATAGTAGGTTATTAGTAGGGACTATTGTTAAAATTCCGTAATCTTAAAACTTATAGGTATTTATATGTTGAAAAAATAATAAATAATAATGCCAACTTGAAAAACTAATATTAGAAAAATCCAAAATATTCAAAATTCGGCAATAAAATTAATAAATAAAGAATGTGCTACTAAAGATATACAGGAACTCTTCAAGAAGCAAGGCTCTATGCCAATTAATGCTATCTTGTGGTACAAACTAATTACACGATATCATGAAGATGGGACATTTAAGCATAGATTGATTCGTAAACATAGTACCAGATTTACGGTTAAAGAAGGACTACGAATACCGAAGGTCATAAATAAATATGTACAAAGAACATTAAAATATGTCATACCAAAAATATTTAATAAAATCCCATGTCGTGTCAAAATGGATATTAATAAAAAGGGGCAAAATACAGAATTAATGAATATGTTACTAAATAAAAGAGACTTATTTTGATTTTCGTAATTTTTGTATTGTTTCTTGTATTGTATTGTTGATTTGTATTTGAATTTATAAGATCATGGTATATATATATATATCATATATATATATAATTATATATATATAATATATATATTAGATATGATGCACCCTACAGACAAAATATCAATGTGATGTTGTGGGTCTGAGATGAAAAAAAAAATTTAACAAATTTAAAATTAAAAAAAAAACAACATAATCTATGTTGCATGGTTATCTAATATTATATTAATATTTTTTAATTAAGTATTATCAAAGGCGCCACTTTTAGGGTAGGTATGCCTATTCGACCCTGGGTAGGTAGGTAGGTATTCAGCTATTAAAAATATATTTTTACGACACCTATCTATTTAATATTTTGGGTTTCAGATAGGGGTCTGAATGATGTCTAAGGTAGATAGCTACCTACATATCTACCTTAAACCTACCATCTTAGGTAGGTAGATACCTAACTCATTAAATTAAGTAGGTACCTATACAACAGAGGCGTACAGTGAGAACATAACATTTTCCGTAGCATATACCTAAGTATATTTTCAAAAAATAAAATAAAATATATAGATATCTTGTTATATTCCTGCCACAATTAATATAATATTATTCAGATTGTTATTATCCCAAAATATACCTATGTCAAAGTAAAAGTTATGGTCCAATATAGGTAGGTACTCACTGCATGCGCCTTGTGCCTATCTATTGTCAGTTTATAAGATGATCTTGAATGAAATCATGAAATAATATATATGTAGGTACTTATCTTAACTACACTGAATTGAAATATTATTTAATATATGTACCTATCTACATTTGAAAGCAGATTTAAAAAGTTTAGACCTCCTTTACAGACATGAATACACATGTTCCTATCGTCAAGCACCTAGCCACCTATGAATTTTTAAAAATACTTATATTTTATTACTTAAGTAATATTGAAATTTAATTTTTCCATTTCTAATTTTTATTTTATTTATTAAAAGGATAACACACAGGTACCTACACGCGTACAAATATTATATTTATATTTAGTTAGATACCTACATTATTTAAAAATAACACATACCTACAACTTTTACGTAGGTACCTACTCTACCTATCTATTATCGTGATATTTTTTTATTTATTTATCCATATTTTGTTGTGCGACTTAAATAAATGAGAATGGAGAAATGCTTAAATATGTGGTTGGTTAAAAATAGGTAAGTGTGTAGGTATGTGTGATTGGTGGATCTTATATTGACAGACTCGGGAAGTGAAAAAAATCTATAATTTTTACACATACCTATCTATATTTTGTTTTCACTTTACTTTTGGTATTAGTTTATTTTGTTATACCTAATACTTAATTAAAATAAGTTATCGTCTTGTTGATTGGAGCATGTTAGGATGCGCGATGTCACATATCATTTCTATAATCATTCATACCGTAAACTGCTGTGCAGTTTGGCACATAAATATATGTACATACATATATATGTAACAAAGGAAATAAATATTGAAAAAAAAATATATCAATTATTTGTAATAAATACACCTATGTATTTTTTATATAAAAACAAAATGAATTGCCAAAAAAAAAATGAATTCAGTCATTGAGGATCAATAATTTATAATGCCTACTGAATTCGAGATTTTTTAGAAAACATAGCCTGTAAATTTATAGGAAATATAATTTTAGAAAGGATATGCCTATACATACATAAAATTTAGAACTCAGTACACTTTTAATCAGTACCTATCTAATCTTCGGTGACTGCATTCAAAACATTTAATTTTTTTTTTTGGATATTGCTGCCCTTGTTTTTATACCCCGCATATATTATAATGTCAATAATATCACAATAACTACTGTGATATGAATATCATGATATACCTACTTTTTTATTATTTATTTTGTATAATTTCGATACTTTATTGATGTTCAATAGTCACTATATAAATTAATTAAAAATATCTAGTATCTACCAAGCCAGACAGGTATATAAATAGATAACTGCTTTAATTTATTTTTAATCCAAATATATAGCTTTTGTCGTCAATGACGTAGGAATATTTCCTTCAAACAGGTAACCAAATAAGTAGGTATCTACTATCTACCTGCTTACCATATTTGTACCTACTTATTACATAATAACTGATGTATGAATAAATTTTCATAATTTTATTTTAAACAAAAATCAATAGATGGTGTCAAATAAAGTATTTAAATTACCTAATTATAATGATTTAGTATGTACTCACCTAGATTATTCATTGGAAAAATCACGATAAATTTATATTCGTAGATAAAAAGTCGGAGTATTTTTAACGTCTATTTAATCTCGCCAGAGGGCATAGGTATGAAATACGAACATTTAAAAAAAATAGATGAATATTTTGCTTATTTGTTCTTAATTGCGTATAACTATATCAGTAGGTATAAGAAGTATGTATCTTTACGAAATATGTTAAATTTAATTTTGTTTTCTTTACTACACCCAAAATCACTTTGTGGCATAATTGAATATGGTTAAATATTTAAACAATTAACTTTGTTTAAATCATTTATTTATTTAAAACACTCAACATCTTTCAAGACCAAAGGTCTCTTCTTCATTATAGTAGTTTAGTTAAGTAATTTAAATAAATTAGCAGTTCAAACAATGTAAATAATTGTTTTAGTATTAATTAATTTTATTATTAACTGTTGAAATGTTCAAATACTATTCTTACTTTTGAAATGATCGAATCTTAATTTTGCAGGATACAAGGAAAAATCTTCCAGTGATCACAACTCTGTATTTCAAGTCTGTATTTCAAGTCAGTCGTCAGATAGGTACCTACCTACCCATCTACGTAGATACCCTCTCTTGTTCAGTTCCTGTCTATGTTGACAGGAATAAAGAACTCGCGCAAGCCCCTATTGGTCGATAAAAGTACCCGATTATTCAGAAAAGGGGACAATAATCTTCATTGTGGTTAGAAAAGTGGTGAATACGTTATTAGGGGGAGCTAATAGACGAGATAGAAAAACGGATAAGGAAAATGCATGAAGACCTGAAACTGGTGAAATGTTAATGTCGCCTCTTTACTACAGGTTGGTTCAAAAGTTTGAATAATATTCATAATAAAAATATACGATTTGTCAAGGCTTTCATAGACTATATGTTAATATGTATATTGTCACGGGACGACGGCGGTGGGAGACAAATGAAACATCCTGTATATAAACATTTACACATATAAATGATATTGCTTTAAGCTTAGTTTAAATTAAAATAATCATGTCGCACTACAAAGTAACTGCCATATCAATTGATAACGTTTGTTTACGTTTTAGAGCTTTCTGATTCATCAATTTCAAACCAGGTAAACTTAAGATGTCAAAATTGGCGACATATGATTTATATATATATATATATTATATTATAGGTACCTACTATGACTGTCATGATACAGAAATAGCAATATTGCTATTTTTAGAATATGGACGAATATTGTGTTTGATGTTGGAATGTCAAGTGATTTTATTTTGCAACAATATGTTAAATGAAAAAAAAAATATTTGCTAAAATTTTGAACGACACATAAAGTCACATTATTTATTATTAAGCAACTTGTACGACCAAGTATTTTAATTACTTTTTTAAAAAAATATTATTCTTTTTATGCTTCAACAGGCCAGGAGGCCCAATTACGGAATCGAAGTACATCACAAAACACTCGGAATTGAGTAAATCATAGATTAATTGTGACCTCCCCAGGAATCGAACCCGGAACCCTCGGTATGGAAGCCAGTGTCATACGCACTGTGCTACGAGGGCCGCATCTTTAACCTCATTTAACTCAGTGTGAGTTGAGTTTGCAGAACACGATCAAGATATGATACAGTTTTTACCTAAACGCATATTATACCTACCGATGAAACCACCGATATACCAAAAAAAAAATTGTTTGCTATACAGTGCGAAATTTTTGTGCTAAACTAAATAAAAAATATAAAAAATTACCCTAATAACAGAATGTTAGTTAACTTAGTAAAAACCACTATCAGATTTAGGGTCTACCGGTTTAGAGACGTATCCGTCTCTTCGTTATTTGCGTACCAACACTACACTACTATATTCACAACTCTATACACCCCAACCATAGTATTGTTAAACTTTCACCAATATTGATCACATGCGTTTTAATCTTGTCAGAAAAAAACTGCACTGATTAGCCTACTGAACATTCAGGAATCTACCTTAATTTACTTAATAATTCCGCGATTTCTATATTTAAAGCATTCCTCGTAATATGACTAAAAATGACGTCATTTGACAGTTTCAACTGCCATAGTCAAGAGATGGAAAAGGAAGAAAAATTCCTACGATTCCGCTATTTTGGTAGGTATATGTTTCATACTGGAAATGCATCCACTACATGAACTATCATTTGATAAAGCTATATATATCTGGCATAGTGATTCCTTCCAGCTATTCGTAGATTGATTTACATACTATAATACATTTGCAACAACAGATACCTATATATTTTATAAAGCAATGAAATATATTTAACTATTATACATTCGTATGTATGTAGGTATATTAACACTTTTAATAACCACAGAAGTATCCACGTCCGATTTAGTGAAGACTTAAACCGCTATATTTATTTTTAATATATCCGTCACATGCGCCTAATGGCGAGACTATAAAACAAGATACAAAAAAATAACATTTGAAATAAAATTCTAATTACAAAAATAAGTAGGTACTCTGTTAGTGCAGTGGTCATGATGCTCGCCTAGTGATCTGGTGGTCAGTTTTAACCCCATTCCAGGATACCAGCAAGTTAATCCCATTTTAATATCGCAGGCTTTTGGCTCAGTTTGAGAATAGTAAGAATATTGATGTGACATGAATTCCGTGTTCGCATCTCTATTTATTTAAAAAAAAATTATCTACCTTTGTGAGTATTAAAATGACATATTTCTGAATTAAATATTTGTATGTTCATTTGAGTGAAGGCTGTACGAGGTGGTACAAATACATTTGACCCCTCGGAGAAAATGGATTTGAATTATTCAATTCCCATTTTTCCAAAGCAAATTGCACGTTAGCATAATTAAAGGGTCAAACGGCAATTTGTCGTGAAAATGGAGCACCTGTTCCAATAATTTATTTTTCACTTGGTAAAAAACTAATAAAATTACTTTTTGCACCGCTCTAACACGTGACGATTACATCATTCATTTCATTCGCTCTTCAATTTCAATGTGATCAGTTTTGTTCCACCGTTTTGTTAACTTCTGATTCACATAAAGTTATGATCTACAATGTTAATTGCACCACATTGTGGCTTAATTTAAGAAATGTTTATTTATAACAAGTTAAATGAAACTAACCTAATGAATAAAAGTTAACCAAAGGTTTTTTGGCTGTATCCGAATCATTTGACATGTTTTTTAATTGTATAACTTCTCATGAGGTTTGCAGACTTACTAGAAAAGGCAAATAAGGTTTTACATCATCAGCATCATCACATCAGACTATGATCGAGGATTTTTTTCTCGTGTAGCAGACTTCGCTATTATCATTTATGTGCATAGGTCAGTTTTTTAACATCTTGTCACGTTGTCTTTTCTACCATGTTGCACGAAGTATTCCTAGTGGTTCATAAGAGAGTTCTGGTGCCAACTCTAATGTATAGAAGTGATGCCTAGAATTAGAAAAAAGGAATGAAATTAGACTGAATGTGATGAAAAATGAATGACTGCATGTGATGCTAAGGGGCATGTGCGTAAAATCTTTGGTGGGGTATGAAAAAATTATAATTCTATAGATACGTAGACGTATGTCTGGCAAATCCATTTATCAAAGAGTAAAGAATGAAGATGTGAAGAAAATAATTTAAAATTGATCTTAGCGTAGTTAATAGAATCAAAAAGAGTCACTCGGTCGGAAAGAGCGAATGAATGAGTAAGAATGGTAAGAAAAATATTTTAATTTGGCAATACGTTCTACCACATCAACTAGTTTTGATTTCTGATTCTATCTCTCAGATTTACGCCTAAAATTTGTCTCTCCATAGATCATAGATCGCTGTTTACATGTTAGTTTATGTATGGTCCCCGCAGTCAGCGTGATAGTTTTCAGATCATAAGAAAGCACACGAAGGATGCATGATTCAAACACTTTTCTTTTTGTATTCTTAAGGACATGATTGAATTTGCTAAAGGTCGCCCAACCTAGTCCAATTCTTTTGGATATTTCTGCTATATGGTTTTCCTTCCCTATTTTGATCTTATGTTCAAAATATGTATGCATATTCTTCAACAGCTTAAATTGTCTTGTTATCTATTGTGATACTACTGATGTTAGATAGACTCACTCTCAGGCAGCAATATGCAAAAAAAAATTAATGCAGTTGAGGATTACTAATTTTTAATACACCGAATTAAAGATTTTATAGGAACACAGCCTATTACATGATATTGGAAGAAACGGATACACAAAATCTAGAATAAAGTACATTTTAAATAAGTAATCCTCGGTGACTACAATCAAAACATTTTTTAAATTTTTTGGGATAGGTATTTATTTCTACGGTTTACACCTATTACAATAAAATAAGAAACTTATATATTATATATCTAGATATAGAAATATATATATATATTATCTAGATAACAGTGTACATTATAAAGGTGAATAATATCTGCTTGCAAGATTGTTTAAAAATATATCTATACATATACATATATATGATATTTATAACACAATATCTTTTTTTAACTGTAATTTTGGATATTTTATACGCATATGTATTACCGAGAAGCGAATCTCGACGTTTCGTTGGAAACTTATCCAACGTCATCAGGAGGACGACCTTTACCCGCGGAGGTGGAGGTCGGACGGAGATGACGTTGGATAAGTATCAAACGGTGCGTATAACAAACAAACAACCTTAACTCTTTAACAATATCTTTTTTAATAATTGTTGTTTTTTATGGTTTGCTAAGGGATTTGATTATGCTAGAATAATCTGTATGTAAAATGTGCCTTAAATAGACACAAAAGAAATATTCCTCTGCACTGATACAATCCCCTCTCATAAAAACGGGGTTTTGTTCATCTCTTTACAAATTAATACATTGCCGCTTTTGCTTTTATACCCCACATATATTATAAGATTTACAGAAGAAATTAGATACAACAAGAATCGTCATCATCATCTTTATACCCTTGTGCTTATATATTCCCCTTGTTCTGCTTCTGTACGTGTTAACCAACCACTCATTCTGTTTTCGTACATTTTTACTGTTGTTTCTCCCAACTTATTCTGGGGGCACCCGGTAGTCGTCTTCCTTCAAGAGGATACTTCTTAGTACTAGTTATTCTAGCATTCTTAGCACACGTCCAAGCCACCTCATATGTGATTTCTCTATAATGTAGATATTGGGATTTCATGCCGAGTGTGCGCCTTATGTCGGCACTTCTCACCCTGTCCATGCATTAGTGTGACTCCCGCTACCCCCCTTGAAAAACTCGTCTCGGAAACCGCGATTCTTATTCTTAGTCTCTCCGTTAGGATCCATATTTGGCGGCAATATATTATAAGGGTGGGTCGTGACACATATTAGAATACAGTCACTTATCTGTAGATATTACATCCAAAGTGTACCTAAATAATATTTTCTATTCAAAATCTTCTCCGCAATTTTTACTACTAGCTATGAGACAATATATATAGTCACCATCCATGTATTATATTTCACTTACCTGCCTCCAATCGCTAGAAAATTCTACCCCAAGGTACTTATTTGAATTTATCTACTTGCTTCACCTGCGTCCCCTGTATATTGATCGAGCATTGCTCTTTGTCTCTTTCTAAGACTATTACCTCTGCTTTGGTAGTTCTAATCTTCATCCCTTCTTGATTACACTCTTCTCGAGTACAATAAGAATATGCAGATAAATAAATTCTATAAAGGAATAATCTTTCAAAACTCGAAACTCGCTAGATCAGCTATTGTAAAGTCAATTTATGCCTTGTAGCTCTAATGGAACGAAATCTTAAACCCGTTTATTTAGCCAAGCCCCGTATCACAAATAAAAACAGTTCCGTAAAGAAGTAAACCATTAGAAGAAATAAGCAATTGAAAGACTCACTTAAAAAGCGTTCAGTTCTAATTAGGCAGGTTCGGCACCGGCCCGCACCTGTATTCAATCAAAACCGATTGGTGTTGCCGCGTCTGGGGACCGAAAAGCGCGGTAAATAATGTAAAAACACAAAAAATAAATTAATCAGCCGTCGGCCATTGTTGCCGACGACTTCACGGCGCGGGGACGTGACGTCATTGTGGCGTTGCCGACGCCTGAAAGGATTCAATTAGCACAATCGCTCACAATCAAAGCACCGGACGTTGGGAAAAAAACAGAACTTGTCGGGAAAAAATATGAAGAAAAAAATAGACAAAACCGGTACTGGTCGAGACATTGTTCGTGGAAGGAATGTACTGGGTGTCCACATCCGTTGGCTTTGAATTATTGTAATATTATTAGCACATGTCTACTTTATATATCAATACAGATGTAGGTACGTATTTCAACACGCGATAAATATTTATGTGTACGTAGACATATTGTAACGAAATGGCGAAAAGGAATCCCTCGTAGTATGTCAATGATGATAATAACATCGAAACCTCTAGGACTTTCCACTACATTCACACTCTGGAATTAGCTACAACATTCGAGGAACACTTGGAAAAGCCTAGAAGCGACGAGACCTTCTCCTAAGCACTAGAAAAATCTAGGAAGTTCGATAATCCAGCTTTTAGATTTTTTATTTTATTTATTTATTTCTTAAGTTAGTTAATATCCATTGTATATTAACTTATATTTAACATTTTATATTATTAAATCTATTACTTATATACTATCCATAATAACCTACATATTTACATTTACATCTAATCTAATCTACGGTACAATCTATAATTAATAATAAATCTTATGCTCTACAATTCTATACTATTTTTACAGTAATTATAACATTTGTTTTTAAATAAATTCATCTTATTTATATTCTTCATGCTTTCTGGCATCTCATCGTATGTTTTTACACCTCTGTACATTAGAGTATTTTGTGTATATACTTTTTTCTTATATGGTAATCTTATTTTATTCCTATTTCTGGTGTTATAGGTATGTATGTACATCACTATTTGCAGTCATTTTGTTCAATAAATATTTTGGCATTTTGTTATTGAAAATTTTGTGTATAAATATGAGAACGTTATAAATAAGTATTTTTTTAATTTCCATCCAATTGAGTGCTTTTCTCATTTCTTCAATTCTGGTGTATTTACTTTTTTTCAAATGATTCTCATTGCCCTGTTTTGCTTGTAGTTTCTTGATGTTTCCTTCATTGGCCAGATACAAGACTGTCGCACAATAGTTGATTTTTTGAATATAAATAGCGCGGATTTAGGCCACCACAAAAGTTGTCGTGTTCGACATGTCGAAAAGTAGAACAAAAACGATTTGGATGACAGATATCAAAAATTGTGCGCAGTGCATGCGGCTTGAACGAGATTTACAATTTAAACTGTCATCGCCAACTACAATCTATTATACTCGTACAGCCTACTATAAGCCTGCTGTGTCAACTATAAAATTGATACAACCGGCCCATAGAAAATTTGGGCAATGTTTTAAATTAACGCAAATTTATCACTGGACCTGGACTGGACATTTTAAATTATTTATTTATTTATTTCGTGTAAATTCATACATATAAATGAAGGTAGTTGCTTCAGTAAACAAGGTCTGTTCTGAAGCAACTACCAGTACAGTTTTTTTTTAAGTTAAAACATTGGAAAGACTACATTTTAGAAATATAATTTAAATATTGCACGTAAGAAATATAACACAAACATAAGAAAAACTACATATTAGAAATATACTTTATATATACAATCTGCCTTACCATATATGACGATACTCTTCATATTTAGTATTAAAAATATCTATTGAATTCAAGAGGTAACTATAATCTGAGCGTATGCGTGAGATGGGAGAGGATTTCCTATTATTGGTATGATAAGTTGGAAGGGAAAAGAGGTACTTCTGTCTGGTAGTTCAGAGTGAGACGAAAGATAGCAAGCTGGTGATTTCAGGAGAATCAACAAGGTAATGAATTATTTGGAAAAGGACGGATTAATCTGACAATATTGACCTGTTTTCAAGAGTGTTCAATTTATGAAATTGTGTTAAAATTCAAATTAAATTTATAGTTAATATGCTAAAAAGTGATGAGAAAAATGATACTTAATAAGCTAAAAATGAGCTTAAGAAGGCCAAAATTAAGATGGAGTGACAATGTCCTCAAAGACATCTCTGCCTTAGAGTTTCGGAACTGGAAAGAGCTGGCACTAGACCGAGATGAGTGGAGGAAAATTATTGAGGAGGCCAAGACCCACCAAAGGTTGTAGTGCCAAGAGTGATGATGATGATGATGATGCTAAAAATGTTTTTTGAACGTTTTCGATTTGTTTATGTCAAATTTATATGTGGGTGACCATATTGTCGAATAAAATTTAAAATGAGTTCGAATGTAGGTTACGTATAGTCTCCTAAATGTACTAATTTGCCTGAATGGTTTGCCAAGACGCATAATGAAGGAAATTTTGAATGCTTTACCGACAATTATTATTACGATGGTTTCTGAACGTAGTTTCTTTTGACATCAATCTCATGACAATATTTACAGATAGGTACTCAATTACTGTACATAAGTGATTCTGTATTATTGATAATTTTTTGATAGACAACTATCTTCAATTTGTGCAACCCACGCAGCTTTCATATATTCTAACCCATCACAAAAAATTAATAAATTTTCACCGCAATAGTCTTGTATGCATATGGATCCCTACATATACATAGATCCCAACGGCATTTGTTTCTCTGGGGTTGTTCTGTAATTGTAAAAATGTCCACTTACAATCGTTAAAGTTTCCATCAAGTCATCTGATTGGCTGATGGGAATTATTAGAGGGCCCTCGCCCAGCTAAAACAGCGGGCCCTACGACACCCGCAGATTAAATTAATTATAGCTTCATACAAATTGGTAGAGGCGCACTATTAGTGGGTCGTATCAACCGCTCCCCCCCTACGATATTCTCGGCTAGACGCGGTGGACTAGCAGGGGTGTTAAAGCTGAAACTAGTTTCCAGATGGATACACTTATTATTTTATTTAATACTTACTGTAACCCGCCTAAAATAACGGTACTTTTAAATGTCCACACACAAGAATCATAATTCTTTTTGGTGAGGTATAACATATGAAAAAAAATTGAATTGTTAATATTTGCTAGGTATTATTGTAATAAAATATTATATGTATTATCAATTAAATAAATAAATGAAATAAAAGTGTCGGTTTGTAAGAAATAAGTATTTATTTAAATATATATAAAAATACTATTTTATAATGTATGAGCGAAGAAAGAATAGTTAAGAAAATATATGAGGGCGAGTCTTAAAGGCAACAGGAATAGATGGATTTTACTTCAAAATTTCTACACGTTTTTCAGATGTTATTCAACCAGCTTTTTAAACCTATTAATAATAATTTAAAAAAATACATATTAAATAATGAGGATAAGGATAATTTAAAAAAAAATCGGGTGTATATAAATTGATTTGTAATGATTTTGATTATTTGTATATAGGAAAAACATGTAGAAATTTTGAAGTTAGTGTTAAGGAACACTTAAGGTGTTTAATTTTCTAACCATCTTTTGGCTATGGATCATTCTTTTGATATTAATAAGGGTTTACAAATTTTACTTAGTACAAATTATGCAGAATCACAGTTTGATAATTTAGAAATTTTGGAAATAAGAAAAAGTGTTAATAGTAAATTGAATATTTTAAATAACCAGGTCCTTTTTACAAATAGTTATTTTTTAAATTTATTTTTATGTTAAGTAGGGACTTTATTATTATTATTTATCATTTTCCATATATAACTTTATAATATTTTGATTATCTATACTTCGATTTTTAAATTTAATTTTGTTAGTATAGGTACATTTGTTGGCTCTGAAACATGTCAAATATTTTTCAACAAAATGGTGGTGTAAACGATGTTTATTTCTATAAAACATAAATTAAAAGTAATTTTTGAATCAAAGCACGCGTCATAAATTTGCTATAAGAGGCTTCTAAGGTCCATGAACCTTGAATGCCTCTGCCTGGAATATAAAAGTAAGCCCCTTGCTCCGTCGCAGTCCATTGCAACAGTTTGAGGAAACTATCAAACAGAAAATGGCGTGCACTTGATTTCCTGTGTAATTTTGCGATGGTTTCCAATTATTATAGCCACGGTTTTCAATTATTATTAGACGCTATATAGAGCTACGACATTGCATTGTACGAGGGGGACTATTTGACATACAAATTATTTAATTTCACTGCTGATTGTTTCATCAAGGAAAAACATAATAAAGGAGTATTTTAAATAATTATATAGGTTGTATGCCACGGCAGGCGCGGACCCACATTTTTCTACCCAATAACTATCAAAATCTATTTTATAAATAAGTGCAGTAGCATATTTACCCCAGGGACGTATTAATCGCAATTATTAGAGCATATTCTTTAAGATCTTTATTATTCCTTGTATGTCTATTTGTTTGTCTTAATTTCCTGTAACGTCCGTAATTTTTTTATCTTCACCCCAGATCTTACCCAAATGTTGCATGCGTGTTCTTTAGGAACCGGCATGTAAAAGTAGGTCATTGTTGACAGGTTACAGCTTGTTCATTAATAAGACACAAAAGAATTCGCCAAATCTCGGTATATAGTATGTACCTACTACTTACTATTTAAAATATAATAATACTCTTCTCCTACTCACGAGTTATATTACTCATGTAGAAGAGAAATACCATTGTAAAAACTGTCACTATCTTAATTGAAAAAAAAATGTATTTATCTATTAAATCAAAAAAATACTTTTTTTTTTTCGATGGGACACGAACATCCTTTTGATTGCAATGTTTCCTAAAAAGTTTTAATTAGAACCTGCTCGTTGGTGTTTGGTTGTCGATCAATTAAAAGAAAACATTTATATTTTGGGTATATTAATTTGAATTAAATTAAAATTTATTTGTGAAGTAACAACTTTTTTAAAACAATATAATTGTTTGATTACGGGGAAGGCATTTTACCTTACTTTATAGAAAATTTACATAATCTTAATTCAAGTTACGCTCAGTTAAGTCATGATTGTATAAGAACGCATCATTTACATCTACGGATCTCTTCCATATAAGAGAATAGATATATAAATATTGTAACGAAATGGCAAAATAGATAGCTTACAGAATCCCTTGTAATATGTCACAAAACTATTGAAGGAAGGAGAACGACCTAAAGCAATCTAGGGCGGTCTACAACATTCGAGAAATACCTGGAACGACCGAGAAGCGGCGTTTTCGTATAACTATAATAATCTAAAAAGTTATAAAATACTACCATTTGGATATAAAGAGCGCGATCTAGGCCGCCGTGCAGTGTCGTGTTTTTACATTTCGTTCGGTGCAAGTCGGCCGCAAGCCACGAGGTGATGGACAGGGTGGCCAGTCGTGAGATAGTCGAAGCGATAAATAAAGCGTAATAACCGAGCGGGAGTACCTGAGTGGCGAGATAAACCAAAGCGACTTCTAGTGCGAAAATTGAATATTCTACGAGCGATGAATACGTATTATCTAGCGATAATAACGAGTTTATATACGAGTGATATATTGCAAAATAGTATAGATTAATGAATAGCGTTTAGTTTAATTCGTGTTAAGTAACTTTGGACATTGAATAATTAATTAATAAATCGCTAATTAATTTTGAGTGTTTTCATTTATCCTCCCGCAGCCATGACACGTAACAATACATTGCGTGACTGCGGTTGATACGAAAATTCGTCGATAGAATACTGTGTATCGACATATAAAGAAAGGTGTGGCGTTCTATCATAGATCACAATAGTGAAATGTCTAAAATTTTGAGGAGCACTTTTAAAGTTTGCAATATTTACCAGATATCGCACATTATTTTATACTATACACCTATATTTTAAATTATCGCATAGGAATTTTTAAATATGTGTGTATATTTACCTGTTTTGATATATTTTTATAATATCAGGATAACAAAAATAATATTTAAAAATCGCAGTATAGATCAAAATATTAAAAAGTTATATATTGAAAATGATAATATAAAGTACCTAATTAACAAAAATAAATTTAAAATATAACTAAAGCAAAATGACCTGATTATTTATAATATTCAATTTACTAAAATATATCGTTTGGATACGTTAATTATATGTCCTAAACTCAGTGGGCATGCTAGTAGAAACGGGTGAAAAATATTTTTTTATACTACGCCTGGAGAAAAAACAAAGCAATGTATTTGTATATTAGCCACTGATATTAAATATAAAAATTACATATTTTTATAAAATTTAATATTACCAAAAGATTGAGATAGGTCTCTTTCGTGTCGGGCCTGGGTCACAAAAGACCATTCTTCTTTACAGGAAACATGATTTTGGAAGAGACAGACACCTACAATCTAGAATTAAATGTACCTACTTCAAATTAGTAATCGTTGGTGACTGCATTAAAAACGTTTTTTTTTTTTAATTTTTGGATATTGCTTTTATACTGCACATATACAGATTTTTGATAAACTGATTTTTTAGTAGGTACCTATGCGATCAAATCTTAGTGAGATCTAAATACAGTATTATGTACCATTTACCAAAAGTACATTTTTTTGGAAAACGTAATAGGTTTCTGAATTAGCTACCCTCGCAGAAGGCGCGAGGCACGAGGCCAGGATCCGGAAACTTCAGCGAGGTGTTTAAAAGGCCATCATTCGGGCATCCACACCCCTAATGACAGGGCGGCATCCACAACCGAAAATATGAAACGTCATAAATTAAAATCACCCCTGCGCGCCCATAAAGGTTTATTGTATCAATCGCACATAATCCATCTATTCCATAATAATCTATTATAATGATTGCCGATGGTTTTGGAGATTGGGGTAATATAGACGGAGGTGTCTGTTTGTGGGTTGCGAGGGGCTGGGAACCGCGGCCTATCGGAAAGCGGTTTACTAAGGGTGGCTTAATGCGAAGGGGCCGAAATCAATCTAGATTTGAGCATTTTGAAACTGGGTGAAATTTTAGTACATATGTCTGTGTTTGTATCTTTTTTGTAAGTTTCCGATCGTTGAGAATAATCTTTTAAGAGAAGTAATCTAATATATCGCATCCCAAGCGCAAGTCTATCACCCTTTCAAAATAAATATACATTTGGAGATAATGAGGTTTAATGATTTTTGTTTTTATAATTCAAGTAGTATATATAATCTATTCTAATAATTACAAGTGATACAATTGCATACCAACATAAAAAAGCATAATTACTGTTTTCATGTTTCTTATAACAAACAATCACATTTTAAAATTATGCTCATTATACATATTTTGGTACTTTGGCGGGTTATGTGTGTTGGTATTTGGGAGATGATACCCACCCGTCCAGAGGCATCTTTTCGCGTCAGCATGTGATGTGTAAGTGTCGCGTGGTATGTGTGCGATGAATCAGCAGAAGCAGGATAGGTGGATGGATACATTGCGCAAATGACAATTGAATGATGCAATTTATTGTGACTATGTACAGATGTGGTTGCGTACAAAAATATTACTTGCTTTTGTGTGATTGTACCTACAGACGTCCGGGACTATGCTGCACCGAGCCCTTATTGGCGGGTCCCGGCTCGGTGCATGCGGCTATATTCGCGATGGTTCTGGACCACCACAGTGACATTAACTGAAAAAATTGTTATTTATTATTTGACGCTAAAATAATTACATATTTAGATATAATATGAACAAAATTAATGAATGTAAACCCTCATGAATAAAATATCCAGATTAAACCGATTGTTATCCTAGCTAGTTTGTTAGTTGGCATCCAAATTGAAAATTTGGTATTATATTAGGTGTACAAATAAGTTTCCGCTGTTTGACAAAAGTTGACCACCAGTAAGTTATGGTTAGGTTAGGTTAGGCTATGTCCAATGTAAAACATCATTATCGTAAGGTTGAACATCTCTCAACAACATAACTTTAAAATATTAGTGATTTTTTATCAGTACAATGTATTCTTTTGTGTGCGAAAATGTCGAGTTTTGAGCCGAATAAGCGTCATTTGCGGGAACATTTGATTTACTTCATCAATTTGAAGAAATCTGACTGAGGCGCAACGATTGCTTGTAGAAGCGTATGGTGAGGCTGCCTTGAGTGAGAGAAGTTGTCGTAAGTGGTATCAAAAGTTTAAGAACGGTGAGTTTGTAAAAAGAACGTAGCGGAAGGCCGAAAGTGTACGAAGATCAACGGAACCCTTACTGGGGCTGCCTACCGAACACAATTGATAAGATTGAGTCGAGCACTCGCCGACTATTACTCCAGATGTGACAAAATTATACTTCTGCATGATAATGCTAGTCCAGATGTTGCGGTGCTGGTCAAAACCTATTTGAAAACACTCAATTGGAAAGTTTTACCTCACCCGCCGTATTCACCAGACATTTCTCCTTCTGATTTCTACTTGTTTCGATTGATGCGCGATGGAGCATAGCCTGTCTGAGCAACACTTCAAATCATATGAAGATAACAAAAATTGGGTCGATTCGTGGGTAGCCTCAAAAGTTGAAGCATTTTTCGGACGCGGTATCCGTATGTTGCAAGAAAGATGGGAAAAAGTAGTAGCAAGCGATGGAAAATACTTAGAATAAAACAGTAGGTTCCTTTCTTTCACAATAGATGCCAAATTTTTGATAAAAATCGCTAGAAACTTATTTGGACATTTATAAAATAAGTTAAGACGATTAAGATGAAATCAATAAATAAATAATTAAGAACTTAATTCTATATCAACCTGTGAACCAACATGTGTTAAACTCGCTTTTGGCTAAAATGACAAAAATACACTTTTATTCACATAAAATCATATTCTTTCGTTCCTGAAAGACTTGTACTCGTACAAGTAATGTCTAAAGTAGGTACATTGTATTTTCGAGCCAAAACAATTTAAATGTATCATAATGTGTAAAGTACGTTGTAATTTTGAGTCAAAATTACGCATATAATACTGACTCTAAATTTTTTGACACAATTTGACTTATTACCCGATAGGCGGTGGTGTGACTTACTGATTAAGATAGGTAGGTACGCGATAGGTAGTGGCCGCTGCTTGGCTGTTAGTGTCTTTGATTAGCTATAGCCCATTGCCTGTTGATTTTCATACGATTTAGTTATTTTTTAAAACTGGTAATAGCTGAACAAAATAAAGTTACTCGAATATTAAATAATATATACCCATTAGATAATATATAAATGTATTTTAAAATAATCTGTAGATACACTTCATTTTTTTTTAATACTAATGATTTGATTAATTTATGAAGCTGGCAATGGAAAAAAGGGCATTACTCGATTCGTATTAAGCGCAATCATGATACAGATTAAATATACTATATCAGTTATTTTCCTAAATACATGTCTACATCAATATTTAAACATCTCATACATCAATATTTTAACTGCAACCTTCTGCTATATGCAAATCATTTTACTTATGTAAAATTTTATCAGTAAAATTTGGAGATCCTGAAAAATCTAAATCAATTAAAATGAAAAATATCTGATATATCATCGCTGTATATATAATTAATGTTTTAGTACATTTTGAGATAAACGAATAAAACTGCTTTAAAATATAATTGCACAGACTAGATTTATACAAAATATTTTAAATAAATACTAGGCAGACTTTCCAGATGAACGGTAATGTTTTTATATCTCCATTATTTATATGAAAAATTGACAATTTGATTCGTTCATCTCAGAATGTACTAAACGGCACATAGGATTTATTATACACGTATAGCAAAGATGTGACAAAAAAGGAAAATGCCAAAAAAATCTTAATCAATATTATGAAATTATTACAAGTAGGTAGGTGTATCATAAAGATTAAAAAGTTATTTTAAAAACTAATATTTTTAAATATGTTTTCTGTAAAATGAGCTATTAGTAATTAATCAATAAAAAATACAAGAATCGCGATGTGTGCACCGGCAAGTAGTGCTAATGCATAATATCGTGATAAAGGATGAATTATTTCCCAAAATATTTCTGCTTTAATTAAATAACAAATAACAAATTAGGAATTAGCGTCAAACGGCCCCCCTAATGTTCTTAATTTAACAGCAATGATCGATGGGGTTTTACGGGCGATAAATTCATTTTACGACCATACGGTGTGGAAAATGGACGAATGCATAGCTTTCTTATATTTGGGACGCTGCACCAGTTTCTGGGAAGGCATAGGATATTTTCATCTCAGTAGAAATTTTATGCACATTGATTATTGTTCCGGCTTATTATTTACTAGCTGTAACCCGTCAAAAATGACGGTACTTTTACATTTCGGTTCCTGAGGAATTAGTATTTATTTATTTATATAAATAAGAAAAAAAATGAAAAGAAAAAAATAGTAAATTTAAAAATTACGGACGTTACATGAAGTTACTGGACAGGCGGACAACGAAATTATTATAATTGGGATAAGCAATGAAGAAATGCTAAAGAAACTACATATAGTAATTAATAAGGCAATGCGTATAATATTGAAATGCAATAGAAGGAAAAAAAAGAATGACCCCAAATTAGAATCAGTAAATCAGAGAATAATATATAATGTTTTGGTAAAAATATTTGAAATTGGCGTGGAATGTTCTCTAAATACTTTAATAAAAGCGAAAAACGAAATAAAGATTTTTATTCATATAAATACAAGATGTGGTGAGAGTATAGAAGACTTAGACGAGAAGAGTAGGTATAGGCAAGAGAAGAAAAAAAAAAACTTATGTAAAATCTTCGACAGCCAAAACAATACAAAATACATTGAATATACCTAAAGGAGTTTAAACTGGAGTGCAAGAAGTTTACTATAAACAGCTTCTAAATGACTAATGATTAATTAATGATGGTCATGACGCTCGCCTAGGGATCTGGGTGGTCAGTGATTCGAGCCCCATTCCAGGACATCAGTAAGTTAGTTCTATTTTCATAGCACAGGCCTTTGGCTTAGTTTGAGAATAGTAAGAATATTTATGCAACACGCATTCATTATTAAATAACAAAAAACATTATGTACTAAAATATGTTTTTTAATGTCAATCACGTATTAGCTCATATATGTAAAGTAAAATTTGGAACTAAATAAACAGTTAAATAAAAAAATTATAATAAAAACATAAAAAATAATAAATCCTGAAATCAAAATTCAACTTTCCGTATGATAATTTCTAACTCCTTTCAGTTGATAGCAGTTTTGACATTTCCCAAACACGTTGTAGGTTGTAGTGATATATTCAAATATAAGTGGTGCAAAAAAATAAAACTAGTATTTTCATCCATAATTATTAAATTATTTAAAATTATTAATTATTCGAAATATAGTTATAATAAATTAGTTTTGTTTTAGGTTATGTTGAAAAAATATTTAAATATTATATACGTGTCGATTTCTTATTCAACTTATTATTAGTTAACAACAAGTAGTTTATTTAAACGTTAAATATAAACTAATCAAAATAAACCATAACTGGGGTCAATGTTATCATTTGAGAATTGAAAAAAAAGGATCCAAACATCATAATTATTTCTCGCTAGGTGGCGCGCGAGTCGCCCGAGGTGCTGTCCCTATCATTTGTGTTTCCGGTTCCCCTTCAGGGCTGCGAGGGAGGGGAATAGGCTCGAAATAATAGGTAGGCACCTCTACCAGCGCATGTCTTTCCCACTCCCGATTTATGTGGCCTTAACACAAACAACTACGCTTAATACGAGTAGATTAAGCTTAAGATTGCTGCAAATGCTATAATAAAAAAAATTATCATTCATATTGATATCAATAATCAATACTCACTTACTTAATTACTTATCATCACGCCGTTTCCCCGTGGGATAAGCTGAAAGGATAGAGCACCACACTCTTCGGTCCTGACAAACAACTCTCCCCACATCCACTTTCATACAGTGAAGACAGAGGGACCCACCACACACCCAAGGTCGTTTTATGCGCAAAGTTCCCATATCGGCCCTACACTTTCGCCACCCGGTATATTTTAAATGCTAAAGTGGCAGTACTCACCGCTCCGTCAACACTCATGAAATGCGAGCGGGACAGGGAGGCGTCTACATAAAACCTCTTCTCTGCCTCCAAAGCGCAGGAAAGACAGCCAAACATGTTTCCTACATAAATAGCTTCGTCTCATGTATATTTATTATTAACTTACTACCATAAAAAATGTATTACGTATTGTATAAAATCTGGAACTCATTCCTAAATTGTATTTATTAATTTACATTAATCTTTATTTGTTCTGAATATTATTTCTTCTTTTCATGTGCCCTGTCGGGTCCCCCCGACGTCGGCGATCATCGTCCAGGGCAGCGCGGAACAGCTCCTCCACGCTTCTTATCCCGGTCCACTCTCGGATGTTTCCAAGCCAGGAATGCCGCCTCCTTCCGACCCCTCTGCGACCCCAATCTTCCCCTTCATGACGAGCTGAAGGATGGAGTATTTTTCGCCTCTCATTATATGACCAAAATATGAAATTTTACGGAGCTTTACTAGTTGAGTAACTATCTGTTTGTATTTGCTCTACGTAAAACTTCAACATTCCTAGTCATTAATATTATTTATTATCATTAAGTTATTATTTATCATTAATTTATCATAAAAAATGTATTGAGTAATTATATCATATTGAAAATGTTCAAAAAATACTTAATTATAATTTGTTCTCTAATGTCACTACAAGACCATCTATTGGGGTAATTAATGACGTGTTGACGGTCTATATGTTAAAAAATAAAAATAAAAAAATAATTAAAAATTCATCTTAATTTAATAATAATTCCGTGGTGGGCAATGGGTAATGGTGTTCTCAGAACAAACATATAAAAAAATATTGTTAAAATATATATTAATTTAGGCGTAGTAATGACGCATTAAAATTATTAATGTTCGTTATTATTTTTTCGTCTTCCATTGTGACACGACCCATTCTGTGTATCAATATTCAATTATCATTAGCGCATGTAAAAATAAACTTTCCCAGTCAGCCATTGATCATTAGGCAAAATATTTTATGAAAATTTACGACTTGTATTATACAGCACATTACGGGAAATTTAATGTCAGTGATAAATAATTTCTCATCACAATTATTTCGTTTTATCTAAGCAAGCATCTCATTTCAGGCTTTCCTCCATAGCACAAGCTTCGTTAAGTGCCTAATGGCAGAGCTGTTAAACCATTCGGCGCCATTATATGTGGGGTATAAAAGCAAAGGCAGCAATATCTAAAAAAATTAAAAAATGTGTAACTTAAGTACAACTTCTACAGCACGTACATGAGTTTTTTAGAATTTAATATGGCCTGTATGAGGGGTATAAAAGCAAAGGCAGCAATATCCAAAAAATAAAAAAACGTTTTGAATGCAGTCACCGAGGATTACTAATTTAAAATGTACTGACTGATTTCTAGATTTTAAGTAGGTATTTATCCTTTACAAAATTATTTTTCCTATAAAATCTCCAGTTCAGTAGGTATATTATAAATTAGTATAGAAATTCTCGGTGAATGCATTTTTTTTGGATATTGCGGCTTTTGCGTTCATACCCCACGCATGAATTAATTCAAAATTATTTATTTACGATTATGTTTTTCTTAATTTTATCCCAATTATAATAGTTTCGTTGTCTGTCTGTCCGTTGGTCCGCGTAATATATTAATATATTAATATCCCAATTATAAGAGTTTATGTTATTATTATTATTAAATATTTTATATATATATATATATGTTATTTATATTTTCATTTATTTATGGAAGCGAGTCCCGTAATATTTATTAAGAAATAAATAAATGAAATTAAGAGAAACACACAAATATCAAATAATAAAACTAAAAAATTAAATGCTGGAACCTGGATTCGAACCACGGACCTTTGTCTTACGCGGACAACGTGATACCAATTTCACTATCCCAGCTACTTAATAAGTCGTCAATATTTGATAGTTATATGTTTCTCTTTGAATTATTAATTCACTTATTTATATTATTCAATTTTTATTAGGAGAGTAATTGATTGTTACGAGAATATCAAACGAAGCTTTGACGTCTTCCCGCTAGTCGGTTTCCGGAAAATGGAAGTATTCTTTGCTAAACTGCAAATTAAGTATAAATGTTATTTATATTTTTCATTTATTTATGGAAGCGAGTCCCGTAATATTTATTAAGAAATAAATAAATGAAATGAAGAGAAACACACAAATATCAAATAATAAAACTGAAAAATTAAATGCTGGAACCTGGATTCGACCCACGGACTTAATGTCACGGATTATAATGTCTGTCTGTTCGTCCGCGTAACTTCGTGAAACGTCCGTAACTCTTTTTTTTTCGGTTTTCTTTTTAATTTTTTTTTTGATAAAATAAATAAATTCTTCTTCCTTAGAAACCGACATGTAAAAGTACCGTCATTTTTGACGAGTAACAGTTAGTTTAAGACAGTGTGAACAAGAAGCATGACTTTTATTTGAACATATATTTGGCAAAAGAAAATCGAAATTAAATATTTATCTGGCAGAATATTATGAAATATTAAAATTTCAGTAAGCTATACCTATTTATTCAACTTTCTACGAACAAAATCGAAGTAAAATATGTATTTCATATTGATATTTCTATAATTGAGAGGTTAGCAGCACAAACGTCATTATCTATCCGATGAAATTGAGATAAACGTTTTTGTAGCCGATTTTAAATCACGGCGGAGAATTTTAAATTAATATGCCTTTGATAAAATGATCATAACACACAAAAACATGCTTTCAAAATTAGTCATCAATCGTGAAATTGACCTTGTATACTCATAATACGAGAAGCTAATAGATACACCGTTACATACATTCTGTCAGATAAATATTTAAAACGCTTTTTTTCCAAATGCATGTTTTCGTACAACCCATGCTTCAATTTAGGTACCGACTGCACGCGCCTACTGAATAGTTTTTGAAATAAATTTAATAGAAAAAAACTAATTAGGAAAACTCTTCATTGTTCCAAGCCTCTGCTTCATACAAATTTAGTAGGGCTATCAATTACTGACTACAGACAAAATTAGGCAAACCCATCATTAGAGTGGACATTTTGATAGGCGGTTCACCCTACCGAATTACCTTCATTCTAATTTTAATACACTATTCCAAAGACATAATTGCACCTATGGAGGTAATTAAATATTGATGAACACGTTCAAAAGAAGTCCAAAGTTTTTTTTTTTCAATTAATTAACAATCATGACGCTCCGATGGAGTGAAAATAAAGCTTCAGCCACGAGCAAATCATAAGGGAAAATAAGTGTTTATAACAATAATGAAGCATTTCAGATGTAGATCTATTCGTAGAGGAAAACTTCTAAAGGAGGAGTTTCGAATGAAGATGTTGTGATTCGAATGAGTACAGAACAAGTACCTAAATAAATGAAATAAAAATTGAAAACATGTTTTTATACATTTTCTTTGCATACATTCGCCTTATATTATCATTTATATTCAAATACATTAAATAATAATATGACATTTTGTCCTGACGCCTAATGTCAAAGTTGAGTCTGCCGACTAAAATTAATGTATTTGAAATCGAAACATTTTATCATACTAATATTGACGAATCTCAAAGCTACGTAGGCATTTAATGTTCAATAATATTGGGAAATTATTCATTTTTATCAAAAAAAAATGACTAAATCAGGTTCAAAATGCCTCTTACCTACCTTTGTATACCTAGGCCCGATTTCAGAGTCAATACTTAGATGATTAAAGGTTAAGGTACGCCTTAAAAGCATAATTTTCAGTAAAAATATCACTTTTAAGGCGTACCTTAACCTTTAAATCGTAAATATTACATTGACTCTGAATTCGGGCCCTTGAGATAAGAATACTTCCCATAAATAAGAAAGTATACAAGATCATTAAAAAATAAGGTTTTAGAGATTATTTGAGAAAAACCACAAATCATCAAAACTTCAGAATTCTTTTTATTTGTTTTAATTTATTTTATTATATTGTTTATTGGAGACAATTATTAATCTGGTACCAAAAATTTCTATAGAAAATATACATGTATACATCCAATAATATATAAACATATAAAACAGTCCGAAGACACTAGTAATTGGGATGATGGGCTTTAAATAAAGTTTTTTTTTATTCGAGTTTTAAATAATAATGGATTATTTTTTATGTAATTAATAAAAATGAACTTGGTTTTCACCACTTTTGTATTGAAAAATATCAACATGTTTCAGAGCCCATGGCCCCTTCGTCAGGATACAATTATATACTAACAAATTAAATTCAAAAATCAAAGTATAGACAATGAAAATATAGAAAATGAATTGAAAACAAATTTATACGATAACTATTTGTAAAAAGAACCTGGTTTTTTAAAATATTCAATTTACTATTAACACAAAATCACAATTTGATAAATTAGAAATTCATCAGACGGTGATTCTGTATAATTTGTAAACCCTTATTAATATCAAAAAGTAGTGTGTAATTGAATATTATAAATAACCAGGTCCTTTTTACAAATAGTTATCATTTAAATTTGTTTTCATGTTAAGTAGGTTCATTATTATTATTCATTTTCCATATATAATTTTTCTATTTTTTGATTTTCTATACTTCGATTCTTGAAATAAATTTGTTAGTTTACAATTGTATCCTGACAAAGGGCTCTGAAACATGTTGATATTTTTCAATACAAAAGTGGTGAAAACAAGTAAATTTTTATTAATTGAGTCACCATAAAATTATTTTGCTGCATTTGAAGAAGATTGTTTTTTATTTCGTATCCAGTATTCCGTTATTGTCTTATTTAAAAAAAAACTAATAAATAAATAAAATAACATCTCGAGTAACAGGTAACTACGTAGTCAAAGGCGGGATCAGACAGGATTCTTTTAGTGTTAATTGGATTTGGGTGTGAATTCACGATGGTGAATACACCAGGCAATCAATTAAAATCGATATAATTGATAATTGCAATATGCAACATTAAAATAACAACATAGTAACATATAATTAATCCTAAGAATATAAATAAATTGAATATTAAATAAATAAACTAACTCGAACCTCAGCTATTCTACCCGATCTTAGTGTTAGATTATGACAATTGGGGAGAGACGGGGCTAAATGCAACACGGGTATGTTCGAAAATAGCCCCCGTACCTCTATCTCTTTAATGAAATTAAACTATTTGGCAACACATTAAAATACCATAAACACTTGGTATAGACCCTTTTTATAGGGATGCCTTTAATTATTATGCCTTATAAGAAAGTACAGACCCTGTTAGGAAGTAAATATATTTAAATAATTGCACTATACTCTCTCCAAACACAAGAGTTAGTCACTTTTTGGAGGGGTACAATGATAAAAAAATTATGTACCTAAATTTTTTTATGTATCAAATATGTAAATATATAAAGATTGTATTTAAAAAAAATTTTCTATTAAAAAAAAATACTTTTACACGATTTGGGTGCTTCATCCCATTACAGTTAAATAGGTTCAATCATAAAGTGTTGGTCAACGTTCGAACTATTTGGGCAAACTTAAAATCGAGTTTCGCTGATTTATTTCCCTGTGCTGGGGACAGAAACGTGTGTGCAGAGGAATATTTATAAGTATTCAGCTACAATCTCAATACCTCAGTGGTAACATTGAATGCCTCAACTTCCTTCAAGTCTTGTATGCTTAACAACTCGAGGAATTTTATTTGATCCCAAAGAGACTGTTCCACCAGGCTACGATTGCGTCTATCGGGCTTACAGTTGGATTTGCTATAGTCCCTGTCGCTCCCATGCCATATGGAGAGTAGCCACCGGTCTTGAGATAGAAAATTCCTCTGGCTGTAGGGGGCGTTGCTACCCCCATGGTGGTCTGCTCATTGCTCGTGCAAGCACCGCTGAGGAAGGTAGTCCAATTTGAGCACTTCACGGCCAAGAAGTTGGTTTCATGCAGCAGGGATTCTGCGAAATATTGCCAAACGCGACTGTGTGCAGTGTATGGTGTAATGGAGTCGGGCTGGTTGGCTCCACCGTTAGGGTAAAAGTCTACATGACCTGAAAGAAATTCGTATTAGCCAGTAAGAAATTTGAAGACATGCTTTTATCGGCATTGTTTGCATATATTTATAATCGATTTTTAATCATTACCCATGCAGTATCTTAATCTTAATAATATTAAACAGGTTGTTTTAATGTTTCATATTTTTGAACGGCATGTTCTTCAACTATGTCTGCGGCTCTTGCTTGTGAGTAAGGTGATTTTTATTAATGTGAGTGATGTGAATATTAATTTTAATTCGAAATAAAAAAATCATGTCGAAAATGACTATTTAAATATTGAAAGTTTCAGAGCTCTATCTAGCTCTTCAGGAAGTTGGTGAAAAATCTATTATAAGATTCCACCAGAAATGGACAAAGAGAAAGTTAAATAAAAATAAATAAATAAATACAAAATTAATGAAAACGTATTTGTTTTATGCCGTTGTGGAAAAATTAATAAAAGAGAGAATAAAATATGAGGGGATGCTTCACTAATTGTGAGTACTTACCGGCAACATGGCACGGATGTTCGATAGAATTTTTTTTTTAAATATATTTTACATATTATAGTATATTATCACAATATTAATTTCTATTTTTTATTTTGTTTGTCCCATCAAAGTTAAGAACTTGTGTTTTGGAACAGGAGTAATCCATTTTTGATTGGTGTTGTGGTTAGGTAAATATTTCGATAAAAATTAAATTACATTAACATACCTACATCTCACTTTTTTTTAAATCTTCAACTTATTTTGTATTTTTATTTGATAATATGTGGATATCGTAAGAATATCCACATATTATCAAATTTTTGAAAGTTCTATGTATAAAGTTTGAAACAAGAACATTTAA
Source organism: Agrypnia vestita (assembly GCA_016648135.1). NCBI lineage: Eukaryota > Metazoa > Arthropoda > Insecta > Trichoptera > Phryganeidae > Agrypnia > Agrypnia vestita. Next base: position 128,566 of record JADDOH010007683.1, read on the forward strand.
TATATTGCACTGTCCTCTGCTAGAGATATTTTTTGTTATTTGAAACTCATTAACAAGTGAGTACACATAGATATCGCAACTGGTAATGACACCCCTGTGTTTTACGAGTTTTTTAAGCAATATTCCATTTTAACATATATATGATATTCTTTCATATAAATTATAAATAATTATTTATATGATATTTTAAATAATTATTTATTAAATAAATAAATGATTATATATATTATATTTATTTATTTAATTGTATAATAAGTGTGTGAAATATTCTAGAAACATTTAGTGACTGTGAATTCCAGAACTGTGCTCTAATTAAATTCGTGTCCAGTGACTTTGTGCAATAAATTAAAGTTTAAATTGATTTCCTATTTCATTTGCCTCCAATAGACATATCCAATGACAATATTCAAACATATCGCCCATAATTGAACCTTTTTTTCGTTATCCAGTCGCGACAGAAAAAAAATTATGAAGGCTTTATTTACCTAGAGGTTTAATGATGCCGTATACTCCCGCATTGGTATGGATGACGTCCACGAAACTGGCATCCGTTGATGCGAGGGTATGGTTGGGTGTGTCGATGAAGAAGCAAGGTCCGGCTGGGTCCAGGCCGCTGATCCTGCCCAGCCCTGTTCCTGTGAGGGCTCGGAAGGTCTTGCCAGCGAATCCAGAAATGTGGGAGCCGAGGCTGTGACCGATCAGGTGAATGTTACTGGGGCTAACGCCTCCTGGAATGGACAATAGTCAGTCAATTTTCCTTGGATGAAATATCAGTTGGTGATTGTCAGTAAGATAACTGACTATAATTAATTTAATTGAAAAAGGTAGTCCAAATTGAAAACACAATTTTTGATCTTCTTCTTCTGCTTGTGTTAGGAGTGTTTTCTGTTGTTTCTTGGCTCTTGCACCTGGGATATGGGTGTCCAACTGCCCCCCCATCATTTTAGAGGTCTACTGACTCTACTCTACATTGAGGTTCTTCTTCATACTCACGGGAGAGAACAATACAGCTATGAATCCCAAATCAAATTGTTTCTCCATATTATATAGATTCCATATTTATTTATTTAACTTGGTACATTGAATAGTAAAATAATCATAGATTAGTACATCGCTAATTAATTTCCAATGTTTTTATACCTGCAACTAGGGCAGCCATTTGTATTCCCAGCAACTCTCCAATGAATTGTACACAAGTAGAAGCCCTCATGTAGAAGGAGTAAATGACGGAAGAGGCATCTATGTACATCACGTTGGATTTCGCTCTCTTCAGCAAACTGCTTGTCATCGTCAGAATGCTAGGATTATCCATACTGGTGAAAAATCCATGTACGAAAATAGTGATCGCTAGACTCGGGTTGAACCCAGGATCGGAGAGAATCATGTTGGCCCCATTGGATAGGTTGTACGTCACCTTAAATGAAAATGGTTCAAGTAAGACAAAAATTCACTCTCGATTTTTCGCACGTCTGGGATCGCGCTTATTCACTATTTAACGCCGCCGGTCGCCTGTTTTCTGTGGAATTGCCAATCTGTCACAAGAAGCTATTGCATTCAGCGGTTATGTCACCTTTTAAATAGGGAATGTCATTTTGCAAACATTCGAGTATGGTCGACTGAATTTTTAACCTTTCCAGCAATTTTCAATTCGGCCAATGCTGTGAAATTCTCGATTACATGTTATTTTTTATATATCTAGAGTATTATGATTATATATATACATATATTTATTGTATAGAAGTATATTTACCGTGTGGTCTGGAGTACATAAGTTAATCGTAACCTTTGACAAGTCAGGTTTATTGTATGTACTTAGCTGGTAATATTGCACGCCAAGAAGAGCCTTAATATCGGTACCTAGAATTGAATTCAAATTAATTTTTACGCTGATTATATATGTATTATTAAACGCTTATTTTATGTCTCTTAGGTGATGCAATTCTTAATTTTATTAAATTAGGTCTATTGACCTAGTTCAGTGCAGAAAAAATGTTTGCCCTAGTTGAGTGAACACGATTAATTATAATTTTAACTGCCTTTATTTCATATAGATACTTCTCGCTCACATTGGTGGTATTTCAAAAAATGATTCGTAACTGACTTTTTGCAATTCGACGGCGACCTTTGGTAATTAGCAATAATTATATATCGTTTATCAATCATCGATATAAACAGATACAAATCTCGAATAACTGTATCATATATAATCGTTCAAAATATTGATTTGACCATCACTAATACAGATGTTGCATAAGGTTGGAAATAAATTGACTTCCGTGCATTTGTTTTATATAAATATCATTGTTGTTCTTAAAAAACAAATGAATATGCAAATGTCAAGCTAGATTCCCGTGACCCTAATATTATTTATTATTTTATTTGCATTCATACAGAGGTTTACTGTTTTTAGTTCTCATAATTCAAATAGTCCTGTCAGCATTAAAAGTGACTGATTAGCAGTTGAGCAATCGCCGATTGACAAGTGGTTGATAGTGAGACAAATAAATTTAAGAAATAAAAAGAAAAAGAAAATATTACAGTTGGTGCCAAGAAAATTGGAAAGTATTTGTCCAAATATGTTGGTAACAGCTCCCACAACATCTATCGCATTATCTATGTTGTTGGCCCTCACCAACTGAATAGTCCAGCAGTACAAGACTAGCAACAGAACAATCTTCATATCTGAAAAAAAAAAATTATATTGCATATACACAACGGTATTATTGTATGGGGTGGGTCGTTTAAAACAAACTTATTGCCTCTTGAAATTGCAAGAAATCTAGATTTATTCAACCTACTATGGTGATCTGAGGCTGTACTATGAACTCGCTTTAAAGCTAGCCAACCAATCGGAGGGTAAGTACCCGACTTTCAAACGCGAGCGGTACGTTACTCATGGCGCTCGCACACCGATTTTTAGACCGTAGAATATGCATACATATTTATTTTTATTTTTATTTATTTATTAATAATATATGCCCTGATTCGAGATTTTACATCATATTAAAAAAAACACAAAACATGTCTATCTTAGTACATAGTGAACACTTGATTAAAAATGAAATAATATTAACTATATATTTACATACAAAAAGTCATAAAAAATATAAAAGGTAATATGTTGAAATATGTAAAAAATAAAGTAGTAAGAAGTAATAGATAATATAATACGTAAACAGTGGACACAAAAGGAGAAAATGATTTTAAAATTAAAAAAATTAATACGATAAATACCACAGATAATAGATCACATAGATAGGAAAACAATAGAATAGAAAATCGGTAGGTTTGTCTTCTGAATCTATATAGTGTACGAGCTTATTGTATTGAATACCAGGCGAAGCAATCTATGTGCAGGCAAATTCTTCTACAGTTAGCGCGCTGGGTGCCTACGTAAAATAACTTGCTCTGACGCGAAACAGATAACGCCTAACCTAACCTAATCTAACCTAAACTAACTCTGTAGCACATGTACCAAATCACCTTCCGCCAAAACCATAATGTTTTTTTTATTTTATAAAATTTGCGTTAAATCTATCTCTAGCAGAACCATCACATCGATAATTTCATTCAACGCACCAATCACCTTGTTTTATGCAGTCACTCTTATTTATTTATTTCAAAAAAATCCTTGTTTACAATATATAGGTACTTAATAATAATTTAACAATAAAAATATAAGATAAGAATACACAATTTTTTTGTTGTTGTTAGATTTGTGGATTATGCTACTCTACTAGGCTACGCCTGTCACAGAGTGGCGTTATAGAACACAATTATAATATTTTTTTGAATTCGTCAATAATATTTGTTTTCATAAGGTAATAATTATGTATCTACAAAGTATCAAGTGCAATGTTAGTGATAGGTTGAGTGAGTCATAAGTCCAAGTGTAAATATGTGTAGAATATTGTTTAATGTAAAAAGGGTTAATGTTGTGTTTAAGATTATTTTTTATTTGCCTTAATTTATTTATTTATTTATATAGGTATATATTTTTATTTATAGACATCATTATGCAATTACAATTTCTCAGCCTTTCTGTTCCTATCATATATCTGTTAGCCTTTCTGTTCATATCATGTCTTTCTCAGCCTTACTGTTCCTATCATATCTTTCTCGGGCATTCTATTTCTATCATATCTTTCTCAGCCTTTATATTACTACTGTATCTTTCTCAGTCTTTCTGTTCCTGTCACCTCTGTCTCAGCCTTTATGTTCCTATCATATCTTTCTTGGCCTTTCTGTTCCTATCATATCTTTCTTGGCCTTTCTGTTCCTATCATATCTTTCTTGGCTGTTCTGTTCCTATCATATCTTTCTCAGCCCTTCTCATTCTATCGAGCTTGTGCCAAATACACAAATCCATATTCTTATTCCAACATTTATTTCATATGAGTATTTCACAAGTCATATTATTTTCCTCCTTCTCGAATATCATAAATCGGGAATAAAAAGACAAAAATTGACTCAAAAGCCACAATAGTTTATAAATTAACTTTTATAATAACTTTTATAATAACTTATATAAAAAAATTGAAATTTTATCAAAACAAGTGATATGAATCAATTTAAAGAGAAATAGATACTCAATAATTAAAAATGTGACAACAGTTTTAAATTGGCTCACCATAAAACAAAAATTAAACCTTAACACAAATATTTTTATATACAAAATGTTAAATGATAGGATGCCAAAATACATAAAAAAATTAAATGAAATACAACAATGATATTCAAGGGCATCGTGGAAAAAATACAAAAGTTATAAGAATTACAAATAGAAAGAAAAGAAATAGACAAAACTGTTAATATCACAAAGAACTATACGTACCTATAAAATAATCTACCAGAAAATGTGAAAAAAACAGAAATATCAGCAAAGTCAAAAAGTATAAGGCGGACGTCACATCACAGAATAAAATAGAATTATCAAATAAAAGTGATAAAAAAAGTTTCTGAAAAAATTAGTATATAAAAGCAGTATTAAACTAACCAGCCAACTAACTAACCCATGAAAAATCACGGAACATGGATCGCATCTTGGCTAAGCCCAAGTTTATATTATATAGCATATTTTTGACGGGTCGCGGATAAGCGGTGGTGGCAACATCGATAGCGTTCCGCGCTGGCGTTTGCGCGGCCGAGGTTCGCACCCTACTTCCAGCCGTGTAATATGGTTATTTTAGCCGTGAATTAGAATCAAGTTACGCACGTTACAGGACTAACTTCCTGTACGGACGGACGGGCAGACAGACAGACAACGAAATTATTATGTTTGATCAAGATACATTATAGATGTCTCATAGAGATGAAGCTACCTTTTCGTATGGGAAAGTAGGTTATATTATAAGGCTTATAAAATAAAATGAAAATTATTAAATTATTGCTTATTATATCCGGTATTGTGTTTTGTGAAAAATTTTAACCTATTAAAAATATTTTTATTATTATTAAATAAATGTGTAAATAAAAAATTATAATATATTTTTACTTGCTGGCCTTAAAATAACGCTTTAATAAAATTGATTTAGTTCTATGAAAGCCTATACTGTAACTTTTTCGAAAAAATACTCCACTTTGCCCCAACTCCGATATCTACTTGTTAAGTTTTAAAAATATTTAAAAATAAACTTACTATTGTATTGTTGAACCGATGAAGAGACACGAAGAAATAAAGTGAAATTGTCTTGACCTCATATTTATTTGGAAATATTTTGCAATATTCATGCGTAAAATTTTTTAAAGAAAATTTATTCTGAATATGAAAGTATTTTACGCACATTCGATATTCGTATTTTTTCTGGAAAGTCATAAAATCGCAAAATTTATGTTATAATCTTAATGACGCAATGTGACCTTAATATGAAAATGACAATTTAGTCAATCTTATAAATTTCTCTTCTACTTTTTTCCACTTCCAAATTTTTTAAATGATTTAATATGTTAATTTTAAAAATCCAACGCGTAATTTTTTATATGATAAATAGTAACATTAAATAAATAGTACAATAATTGCGTCAATACGGGCATGGCCCAGTAAGGTTAGAATTATAAATATTTTTATGTATGATATAAATGTAAATATAAATGATGTAAACCTTGTATCAGTTGAGGAGATAAGTGATCTGGGAGTAATTTTTGATGCTAAATTATCATTCATTCCCCACATTGACTTGATAACTAATAAAGGTCTCAAAATGTTGGGATTTGTTTTAAGAACTGCACAAAACTTTACAGACCTGCGCACTTATAAAGTCCTCTACACTTCTCTTGTCAGACCTCAGGTTGAATATAACTCGATCATTTGGTCTCCTCACTATGTTCATCATTCAACGGCAATTGAACGAGTCCAAAAAAAATATTTAAGATTTATTAATTACAAATTAAATATACGCTTGGAAGACATCAATTATAAATATCTCCTTAGTTATTTACAACTTTTAAACTTGTCTGTGAGACGTACTGTAACAGACCTAATATTTCTTTATAGGATCGTAATTAGTTTGATTGATTGCCCCCAGATTATTAGTCTGATCGACTTATATGCTCCATCGAGGTCATCAAGACACAGTGCATTGTTCTATTATAGTGGAAGTGTCAGAACTAATGCATTAGCAAACTCTGTAATTCCCAGATTACACTCATTAGGGAATGAGCATGCAGAGGCGGCTGACATTTTTGCTGATAGTATAACTGTTTATAGGACAAAGCTGATACAATTGTTTACATCCCAACAAAATGGAAATGGACAATAAATCTTTCTATTTTACCTTTAACTATTATTATTTCTACCTTTAACTTTATTATTATTTTATCGTATGTTTTTATGTTTTTCTTATGTTTTTCTGTATTATTATTATTATTATTATTAACTTTTAACTATTATTATTTTAAGTTTTAACTGTATTTTAATTTTAACTGTCTTATGTAATTTTTAAAAAAATAAATTAATCTGTATATTGTAAAAGCCCATAAGGGCGTTAAATAAATAAATAAATAAATAAATAAATATATACATATAATGTATGCAAGAATAAATAGCAATAATCATATTAATAATATGTTTATAAGTGTATTGGCAGGCGCTAAATCTTTTCAATGAAATGTAACGTAAATTTATTAAAAATTAAAATAATATATACGACATTTTTTTTACCATAAGATATGTACAGAGGTAGCCAAAAATGTATTCACACTGATACAAAAAGGAAAACCTCTAAAAAGTCTTTATATTAAATTTATGCAGACATCGAGGAACGAATTTAAGTGACCTTTGATTTCACATACAACAATTGTAAGCGTCCTTTTGAGCACATCTTTAATTTTTAATTAATTAATTAATTAATTAATTTTTAATTACGGCGAAAAACTGCTTGAACACCTTTGGCAAAAGTATTTAGTGAGATTGATGCGTGCGTAGTTTTAATTTTTAAAGTTTTTAATTTTTAAAGTTTAATGTTATAATTATATATAAGTTTAATAGTTTTAATTGTTAAAGCGCGACTAGTAAACCTAGTTTTCTATGATATTTTCAATTTCAATTTCACTGGCGAACACTACGGTCTAAACATAAATATTAGCAAGACCAAGAGAGATAGTAAAACAGTTTAAGTATTTGGGCAGTATTTTTACTGACAATCTGGACCCTGATACGGAGATCGAATGCAGAATAGAGACGGCCCGTGCATCTTTTAATAAGATGAAAAGTCTACTCTGTAATGACGACTTAAACTTGAAGCTCAGACAGAGATTGATCAAATGCTATGTATGGTAAGTTCTACTTTACGGTGTTGAAGCATGGACGCTGAAGGTGACTACTCTAAATCGCCTAGAGGCGTTCGAAATGTGGATACATCGTAAAATGTTAAGGATATCTTGGACTGACATGACTAGTAATGTTGAAGTTTTACGTAGAGCAAACACAAACAGACAGTTACTCAACATAGTAAAGCTCCGCAAAGTTTCATACTTTGGTCATATAATGAGAGGCGAAAAGTACTCCATCCTTCAGCTCGTCATGAAGGGGAAGATTGAGGGTCGCAGAGGGGTCGGAAGGAGGCGGCATTCCTGGCTTGGAAACATCCGAGAGTGGACCGGGATAAGAAGCGTGGAAGAGCTGTTCCGCACTGCCCTGGACAGGGAAACTTTCTCCCAGATGATCGCCGACGTCGGGGGGATCTGACAGGGCACATGAAGAAGAAGATAACATTTACATTACAAACACAAATTTTATTCGAAAATGTTATAAATAATTTAGAAATATATAAATATATATAAACAAAAACAAATATTAAACATATATAAAATCATTCATTAAACTTAGATGTTGCATATCTCCATAACTATTGATATTAGGTCATGGTTGCTTGAACATTTTCGACTTATAATCAAGGCAGGAATATACTTCTGCGAGGTTATTAATGTTTTCCAAATAACCCTGTATACCTTTACATAATATACAATTTGATAAGGTTTTAATTAATAAAAAAATAAAGATCACCAAAAAAGAATAATTAAATTATTATAAAATAATATTTGAATTTGTAGATCCTGAGAACAAAATTAGATACTGGATTTATTCACAGAGGGATCGTAATTTAATTAAGATGAATTATAGAAGTCTCAAGGCGAAGCTATGAATATGAGAAACGTGTATAGAAGGCTTTTTATCCGATGGCCCAGGGCTTACGACCTGTATGAGCTGGCTTAAGTGATCACTCTACATAATGCAACATTCGCCAATTCCATCGTAAGAACATCCACACATTATCAAATTTTTTGAATTTTCAAAATTTCAAATTGGAATCAATCATATATTTTAAGGGACTATGCTAGAGACATCTATATTATTTTCCTATGAAATATAATACATATTATTATTTATTTATTTATTGTTCATGGAAGACCAACAGCACAACAAAGAAGCATAGAAAACATTGATATAATATAGATGGCCAATTACAGGTTTCCATATTTAGAAATATGTTAGTAATGATAAATATTTATGAATAAAAAATTTAAACAAAAGAAAAAGAAACTTAATGTTATAAATATGATTATATTCATAGCTTCGTCTCTGTAAGACTTCTATAATTTATCTTTATTAAATAATCATTCATCTGTGGTGTAATTGTGTTCTCAGAACATAATTCAGGAGTTTGTGAGTTTAATAAAAATATCGAACATTTATTAACAAATATGTAGGTATGCATATATATACCAGTGGCGTGCAGTGGGTATAACCTTAGGTTATGCTGTGACCGACTATATACCTATATTAGAAAAAATATATATATATACGCATATACCTATAAGGGTATATATATTTAAAAAAAAAATTAACTATATATAATGAACTATTTTGAGTAGCTTCAATCCACAAAAATAACTGCACTATAAAAGAAGTATTGTAAACAAATTTCCTAAATAAATAAATATTTTATATAGGTATAGCTAATACGGCGAAAAATTCCAATATAGACGATTTATATATAATTAAATCTAATTTCATAATAAAACAATACTAATTTCAGATGTACGTTCCTTTTCACAAAAATAAATCAAACATTTCATGATATCATTACGAGATGACAGATGATATTTGTCGTATTCGTATTTACATTTACCACATAAAATTTACACCGAAAGTTTTGGGTGGAATTTGTAAAAAATAACATTTCTGCATGACGTGCGCCTGGCATAGGACCTTTCGAAGAAGGACGCTACTACACAAAACTCGCGGCATTAAAAATACACGGTTTTTTTCTCGACTTGACTATATCTGTGGAACAAATTGGTTGGCGAAATAAATGAAGAATTGACATGAAGTTAAGCGCAGAAAAGTCGGAAATAAAACTTCTAGCCGTAGGACGAATTACGGCTAGAATTTTAAATCGAAAAAAACAGATACGTCACGTTAAATGGAAACGTCAGAAATAAAACTTCCAGCCGTAGGACGAATTACGGCTAGAATTTTAAATCAACTTTTTCTGAAGATAAGGATTATTTAATTAATATTTGTTTCTCAGAATCTTTACTAATGCACAGCTTTTTTGCTTGTATGCGCTGCACGCCACTGATATATACATACTATACTCACTCTAATCTCCTTCAAAGTTTCCTTAGTATTGCGCACAATTCTCCGAGCGGTCCTGCCATTGTTGAAAACACTTTTGGAACGCATTTTTTGGAATGGTGTTCAGCTGGGCCGTCGCGTTCCGCATTATGTATTCCCGTCAATTTAATCAATTTTAGCGAAATTTTTGAATTTGGGTATAGCCAAAAATCGCACGGAGCCATGTCGGGAGATAAGGGAACCTGACAAACGAAGAAGCCGAAGAAAGCTTGAATCAGAAGCGAAGAATTGGCAGATGCCACTAGCAGCTTCGGCGCGAATTTTGCGGGCACTCTTCAAGCCTAAATCCTTGGTTGAAATTAAATATTCCGATGCAACGATTGCTTCCAACTCGTTTGCATGTTCATGTACTATGATGCGACGATCCTTCATCATCGGACCGCACATTGTCTTGACTTGAGGATCCACTGGGACGATGTTCGCTTTCCACTGATGTGCGGCCATTTTTGAAGCGGGTGTAACGTGAGATGCCTATAGCATCGTCGATGGTTTCCACTTTGGTGTTGCCAAGTTTTTGGCAGAAGTAAATCCAATACAAGTCGTTCCATTGGTCCGCAATAATTGACAGTCCGACGGGCACTTACTACACTCACGTCACTCAGAGGTTAACTACCAGCGGCTGACGCTTTCTGCAGGCGGGAAAAAATTCTTCCATGCGCATGGATGTCTCTTACACATCTCCACTAAAAGGCAACTTCCGTACTTTATTTGTTTGGGCCAAAATAAAAATAGACAGACTTCGTATGTAACTCTAATATTATAAGAAATAGACAGTCAGCAGGTCAATATTGAAGCTTATACTCGTATATAGTCCTAGATAGACATTAGAGTACAAAGTATAAAAAAAAAAAAACAAAAAAAAAAAAAAAAAAGTGTAAATAAAAAAAAAAAAATACAAAAATAAAAATTTTCAAGATGCTTTGATTTGATTGATTAAACTATACACTTTTTATGGTAAAGAAATTATAAATCATGCCTCAAGCTCAAGTTTTTATACAGATCGTTATAGCAATAATCAGACATATTCATAACTTTTTTTAATAAAATGTTATTTTAGTTACAATCACAAAAATTACTTTTTTGTCTACCGGTTTCAAGACGTAACTCGTATCTTCGTCACGACACCACTACACTAGCATGTAAATATCACTACACACCACAACCGTAGTATTATTTACACACCTACACCTTCACAAAATACTCTTCACACGCGTGTCACTCTAACTAAAGGCTAACATTCACTATGTTTCTTATCAAAAAGGATTAGGAATTTGGGTAGAGGAGAGAGGGAGATGGAGTGGGGTCTATAGGGGGTGTTGAAAAATTTGGGGTTTTATGTGATAATTTTAAATCAAACAGAGGACTCTAGGGGAAATTTATTTGATTATTAATTAGAGGAATGCTGTTTTTTATCGCTTTATGAATATAAACAATTCCATATTATTATATTTTAACCCTCCATTATCTGTATTTAATATATATATATATATTATATATATATTTTTATTGTTTATTTATAATCATCATCATCATCACTCTTCGCGCTACAACCCTTGGTGGGTCTTGGCCTCCTATATAATAATAATCTTCCTCCACTCATCTCGGTCTAGTGCCAGCTCTCTCCAGTTCCGAAGCTCTAAGGCAGAGATGTCTTTGAAGACGTTGTCCATCTTAATTTTGGCCTTCCTAAGCTCCTTCGCCCTATTGGCCTTGAGTTTAGCAGGGACTTGGTGCTTGATGCTCGGACATTCTCTCCACATGACCCAGCCACGTTTTTTGTTACGTTTGGCTTCTTAAACAGAGTATAGAGCTCATTGTTGTAACGTCCGCGTCAAAGTCCATTGTTATAATAATCATATATATTATAACAAGCATCTTACAAAGCTCTATGAGCAATTTGTACGCAAGGATACATTACAGTATAATTAACATTACATTACTAAGTGGTCCGCAAATAATTCTATAATACAATTTTTAAATGATACATGTTAAGGTATCATCATATTCATGGTTCACTGTAGTATTTATTTTTAAAAAAATATGTATTTTTTCGTCTCGTTTCATTTTTTATTCTGTCCGGTAGTTTGTTTGACCCTGTCTCCGTAAAAAATATAAGGATCGAAATCTTCATGACAGCACAGATTATGAACGAGGAGAGAATGTAAGAAAGAAAATATGAGAAGCGAGTATCAAATTGTACAAGCATAAGAAGCTATAAAAAAGATGGTCGCATAATTTTGTATGACCGAAGGGAACATAAGTTTATTGCACAAGACGAAGTTTTAAGACGTGCGAATGGGAATATCTGCACCTCGCACAAGTGGAGTACAAAATTATTAGCGATATATCGAACTCCTAGTACAAATAAAACTACATTTTTTATCTGAGTTTCGAAATTCACTGCAAATAAACATACTACCAAATTAAAAAACACCAAAAAATAGCACAGTGAATTGTGAAAACTTTTAATAACCGAGTAGTTTTATAGTATATTATAAATTAATTGTAAAATTAAAATGTACATATAAATAATGTAATGAAATCCTTGCGTTTAAACTATTTATACAGTTTTACAAGAATGTAAAAATAAAATGGCAACAATAAAACAAAACAAAAATAGTCGGGATAGAGAGCACTGTAAGTAATATTGGAGGACGACCCAAAGTGTGTGCCAGAATGCTTCACATGCCAAAACAGATGACTGTGGCGTTGTATCCTCTATGTTTACTCTTGAGAGGAAATTGTGTGAAGGTTAGTTACTTAGTGAATTCAATAATTATATCAAATTTTGAAAAAAATGACGAAATTAAATAGCAACAAAGAATTATCTGAATCAGTCATATTAAACATGAGTAAAAAAAATTGGTCTGCCACAACTTCAAGAACGTCATCACACTAGCTAAGTAGTTACTCGCATAATTTATCACTTATCTCAGAATACACACACAGATCGAAAAAAGTAATTTATGTGAAGAAACGAATTAAATAGATAAAATTAAAATAATGTCAAGCATTGACTGAATGTCGTTTCTTAAAAAAACTTCTTGAAGAAATGCTCACATATCATGTTTCAAAAATGTCACAACGGAAAAAACATACTTAATCAAATTTACAAATCATCTTAAATTATCAAATTATTTTTCGAATAACAGTATTGGAATTATAATTATTGGAATTTTTTGGGAAGGATATAAGGGGGCATGAAAGGAAATAGTAAAAAAAATTAACAGTTTTTTTTTCTTATTATATATTATTATTATAAAGATAAGAGAATAAAATGATTAAGATTAAACTATTTGTTATTGAAAATAATCCGGAAATAATAATTATCATACTAATTAACACATAAAGGATTAAACATATGAATTTAACAATAGTACCATTGTCTTAAGAATGCAATTACTGGATTTCGACCGCAGAGGGATATTCAGTAATTACGATAAATTAAAGATGTCTCACAGAGACAAAACTATTTATATGGGAAAGTATGTATGGAAGCCTTTATTGGGTATTTACTGGGCTTTCGACCTGTCTTACGGCTGGATTAAGTAATCACTTTACACAACGTAACATTAAGGGATTCCACCCAAGATCAATCATACATCTTGCATATTTGGAAAGTTTGTGTTTATGTACCACATTTACAATATTTGATAAAATTAAGCTATCTCCATCATCTATGGCAAAAATTTATCATTCCCATGAAACAGTAAGTAGTTACACTCACTTCACACAAGAGCGAGAGAATATATAAGAAGTTATATAATATATACATCGAGAACAAAGTAGTGATATATCAGCTGTTGAATTGTATAATGAACTTTCTAGTAACATAAAATATAATTTAAAGTTTCTAGGTGCTACATTTATTACGTAGGTACAGGTTTTCTTTATTATCTGTAGTTATAAAGTATGTATAGTGTTTTTCGTGCATCTTACACCAGCATAAATTTGGTGCCTGGGAACTTTCGATTTTTTTAATTATATTTATAATAACTCTGTGTGCCTATGTATGTATTACCAGCGGTAACATCTATATTAACATCATGTGCAAAAGGGCAGCTATTTGCAAACTATCATAAAATGAGTTGAATAAAATGGGAAGAATGAATGAAGTTGAAAGCAAACTATTATAAAATGAGGTAATGTTCTATAAGAAATTTTGAATCATTGTACGCAAAGAAAAAGCAATATAAAATAAATTTTAGTGCAAAACACGCCATGCTGTTTTTAAATTTTTTATAAAAACTGTATTAATTCTAAGCAAAAAGATAGTATGCTTTAATTAATTATAGTATAGTCCTTCATCAGGGCTCATGTGATAAGAATGTTTTGAAATCAGGGTGTGTCCTAGTTTACCTTGGGTTCAGTAAGTACTGGCTTGAAACGCTAGTCAGATATACACGGCAAAATATCCCAGAAAACTACATACGGAATATTATAATTGATTCATGATGTTTTGTAAAGAGTTAAGTTGCCAAAAAAAATTTAAAATACATTTTGATTAATCGAAATGTTCATTATTATTTGTGTTTTTTTTTAGTAAGGAAAGTTCGTAAATAAACAAAGGACTCGTATTTCAAAATGTGATTTTGTCAAATGGCTGCCCTTATGCCTGCGGGGGAAGTATACATCGCTTCCGTTTTACTGCCTCTATGTACTAATGATCAATGGATGCTTTAGTAGATTCTAGTAGATTCGATGACGAAGATTCAGTAGATTCCAAGGAGAGTGTTCCACCACGCGAGGAAGCCTGTGACGGGATCCACAACCGAATCCGCTATTGTTCCACTCACGCCCATTCCGTAGGGAGACGTGCCACCCGTCTTGAGATAGAAACGTCCTCTGGTGGTGGACGGGAGTGCGATTCCCATGCTGACTTGCTCGTTGGCGGTGCAACTTCCGGCCAGAAAAGTTTCCCAGCTGCCGCACTTGACGGCCCTGAAGTTGTCCTCGTAGAGCAGGGACTCTGCGTACAGCTCCCAGCCGCGGCCGTGGCCGCTCGCTGGCACCAGACTGTTGGGCTGGTCGGCTCCACTGTTGGGATAGAAGTCCACGTGTCCTGTAGAAGACGAAATTTAAGTAACGTAATCGTAACTAAACAAAACTTAAGCCCGAGAGATGTGTGATGAAAATATTTACATGAGATGGTATGGAAGTCTTTGGTGTTTATACGGCTTACGATCCTGCTCTGGCCTATCTAGGATACGGCTGGCTTTCCCGCACAAAAGAAAAATAAAAGCCTTCAAATCATGAATACTGCAAGTAATGACGTATGGAGTGGAGACAATGATCCTTACGAAGAAAAGTGTGACAAAGTTCAAATGCACGCAACCATACACGGAGAGATCCGTGCTTGATATAAGCCTAAGGGTAGTGAGAAATGATGAAATTAGGTGCAGAATCGTGTAGCGAAGTTAAAATAGCAATAGGCAGGACGTGTTGCGAGACAAGATCTTTTGGATGACACGCCGATGATTTTGCCGACGACAGGCATCATAATTAAACCCTCGTCACAGGTAAAGCTCCTGGGAATCAACGTAGAGAAAGATCTAAGCCTTAGAAATCAGATTAACAAAGCTGTTAGCGCTGATTTCTATGGTTTAATACAGATCAAGTCTATAAGAAAATGCCTTCCCCCAGACGCAGCAAGGTCACTGATTAGTGCGTACGTCATCTCGCGGCTGGACTATTGTAACTCCATTTATGCAGGACAGCCTAGGACTCAGCTCGACAGGCTTCAGTTAGTGTTGAATGCTGCGGCAAGGCTTATATTCAAGGCATCAAAGTTCTCGCGGATATCCTCAATGCTGAACATTGGCTTCGCCTGCCAGAGCAGATAAATTTCAAACTCTCTCTGATGGTGTACAAAAGTCTTCAAAGAAAAGCACCACAGTATTTGATCGACCTCTGTATCCCAGACAATATCACTGGAAGACAGCTCACACTGCGGTCAACGAATGGGGACCCACCACTTTCCCAGGGCCGTTCTATGAGCCGACGGCTCCCATATCGGCCCTACTCTTGCGTCGCTAGGTTGACATTTTTCTTATTTAAAGCCATCCCCGTGCGGCGCCCGTGTATAGGGCGAACGCCGCAAGGTTCTGGCAGCAAAAAACCCATTCGTTGTCCCCTCCACCAAGAACTTTCTTTATTAAATCAAATACAAATACAAGAAAATTAAAAGCATATAAAAGAAATAGATTTGTGCAGCGGCATAAAAATCAGAAGTAGAAAAACAAAAGCAAAGAAAAATAGAAATAAAATCAGGTTAAATACAAAATCAAAATAAAAAGAAGATAGCAAAATAGTAACACTGCGGTCAGCTAAATCAGAGGCACTCTGCAGGCTGGTAGTACCAAGGAGACCTGGAGCCACCAAGTTTTCGGAACGTGCTTTCAGCTTTGCGGGCCCAGCTATGTGGAATCAGCTGCGATCTATGGAGAATCAGGAACACTTCAAGAAGAGCCTAAAAACTAATTTTTTCGCGATGTCGCACCTGTAAAGAGCCCTTGAAGCTTCTTACGCAGTCTTGTATGTAGTAGTGAAGTCTCTTACGCAAAAATGGCGCTATATAAATTAACATAAACATAAACATAAAATTGCCACAAGATGGACTCTGGATGGAAGAATAAGAGAAACGTTGGAAGACCTCAAAAAAGACGGGTCGACGATATAGTCGCTGCGCTGTGAGAGGAAAAAAATTTCTACAATAAGCTCACAACAGAGAAGGGCGGAAGGGTATGGAAGAGGCCTATATCCAGCAGTGGAGAGATAAAGCCAGAATAAAACAGTCTCTGAAGCTTCAAGAAGTTGCTTTAAATATTTGAAAAGATGAGAGATAAAGAGCATATACAACTTTATGTATCAATGTTTTATAGGGCGGATTGCATTGCATTCTGTGCAGTGATAAATTAAGCCAGATAATATGGGTCACAGCGCTTAACTTTTGTACAAGTTCTAGAATTCTTATGTGTGGTTCTAATGTAACTACCATCTTCAATTTATCAACTGGAGTAGAAAGCGCACCATTTTTTTTATTGCAGAGGAATCAGCGTTTATTATACATTTAAACACGCAATTTAACCAAGTACCTTAAGTAAATTAAATTACGTGTAAATGGTAGAAGGGTATGGAAGAAGCCTATATCCAGTAGTGGAAAGATGAGGGCTGAAGAAGAAGAAGAACTAACCCATAAAAACCAAGTTTTTATAATACTCCCTTTCTCATTTACTTGTTGAAACAGGTTTCACGCTTACCCCACGCGTCGGGCTCGAGTCAGTCGACGCTACGAAAGGGAGTAATGAAAAATCTCGAAAAATCCAAAATTATACTATAATTATTAATTTTTTTAAACAAAAATTTATTACATCATTTTTATTGTCGCCACGAGTCTGCCTGCAGAGTTTCATCTCGATTGGATCACGGGAAAAAGGTTAAAAATCGATCCAAAGTATTTTCGGCAGACAAGCAAATAAGCCGATAAGCAGATAAGCAGACGCTACGAGTTAAAAGAAAGGAGTAAAAAGAAGATAAATTAAATAATAAGAAAGATAGAAGATAGTTAAACGTATATTTTCGATTCTTATAACAGTAGGTATTGAAATACCTGTTCTGTAATAAATTTTCTTAGTTTCTTACAAAATTAGCTACGCAAGATATCTTATAAAATATTTTTCAACATACATGTTATTTTATAGCATTGTGATTAAATGAATTTTTTTTAAGAAGTGGTGAGTTATGGAAAAAAATATTGTGTGTTTTTAACAATCGTTTCAATCTGTCAGTCTTTTATTTGTACATCATTATTTGCTACCGGAGTTTCTCTCAGATGAGAAATAAACCGTTTGGAAAAGACCTTCCAAGCGGATCGGGTGGACCTCCGCAGCGCGCCCGCAGGCTTTCTTATTTCCTTGTGTTGTTTTACATCTATAAACAATAAATCTTCAGCGTATTGAGAATTTTTTTACTTACCGAGAGGTTTGATGATGCCAAGTTGTCCAGCGTCCGTGTGGATTACATCAACGAAGTCTGCATCAGTCGACGTGAGAAGGAGGTCTGATGTGTCATTGTAGAAACACGGGCCTGCAGGATCCAAGCCACTGATCCTGCTGAAAGTGGTTCCTGTCAATGCTTTGAAGGTCTTTCCAGCAAATCCAGAGATGTGGGCTCCGAGACTGTGACCAATCAAGTGAATGTCGCTAGGGTTGATGCCTCCTGTAAGCGTTTTTTGACCGATTTGTTATTTACCGCATTTCTCAAATTTGATGTAGGTATTTTAGATTTTCTCATGTTTGACACATTTTAAATTTACTTTGTCTCTTGGATACACCAGTTGTTTAGTTATTTAAATTAATGTTTATCATAATTATGGTATGTGTCACAATTAAGAAAAGTTTATCATTACAATTATCATTACACAAGTTTATATTAATAACATGTATGTCACCTCAAATTACTTAAAAAATCAATGATAAATATTTTTGAATACAAAATAAATATATAAACTTAAAAATAGTACGTTTATCAGTTTTTTTATATGTTATATTATGTTGTTAATATAATAGTATACAGGATGTCTCCAGAAATATTTCAAAATGCATTATTTGATATAGATTATCTCCGTAACTATTTACATGAATATAGAATTCAATTCGTTCAAACATTATATACACCAAAGTGTATATAATGTTTGAACGAATTGAATTCTATTCAAAATTGAACGAAAAAGATCCCCCAAAATTTTGCTGTCAACTACAAGAAACTCTGTATATTTAAAATAGACTTTTCAATGAGAAATAAAAAAATTGTTACTTAGAAGAACTGTTTATAAACTCATATTTTTTCATAAAATATGTTATAGAATTCACTTCTTCTTTCCTAGCCTTCTTCCCTCCATTGCTGGATGTAGGCCTCTTCCATTTTCCTGTTTTTCACTCATCTCTGTTTTACCTCCTTTGCGTTCAGGTTCTTCCTGCTTGCTGGACTGTGTCATCAGACCACCTTTTGGGAGGTCTTCCGATGCTTGAACTTTTCGTCCAGGGCCTCCACTGTAGGATTCTGGGTATCCATGTTTTATATATTCTGACTTTTATTTTCACTAGCATATGCTTATTGGCCCATACACTATTTTTTAAGAATCCGGAGATAACCGCTGCTTTGTTTGTCTGCTCTTTAATTTCGTTATACTGATCGCTGTAGCTGGATATCTCCACCCCAAGGTACTTAAATTTCATAACCTGTTCTATGGGTTTATTGTCTACGACCAATTTACATCTTCGAAGTTATCTAGATATTGTAAGATTCTTAGTTTTCTCAACTGAAATGATCGTTTTGTACTTTCTGCATGCAAAATGGAACTTGTAAAGCATTTTCTGTAAGTCTTCTTCGTTTTCGGCCAGTATAGTAGCATCGTCAGCGTAATACACTACATTAATGATTTTATCACCCATCCTGTACCCGAGTCTAAGAGCTGTCACCCTCCTCTATCATTTCATCCATAATCAAGTTGAACAAAAATGGACTAGGACTATCGCCCTGCCTGATTCCTGTCATCGTTGGTATTTCCCTGGAAAGTTCACCATCCACTTTAATTATTGTTTTGCCATTGGTGTTCAAACCTTGTATAATTTTTAATAATGAGGGTGATATTCCCTTATTCACCAAAATATCTACAATATCGCTGAGTACCACTCTGTCGAACGCAAGGGCGGATCCAGCTTTGGCGCCAGGGGGGGGTCACATAGTCGTGGTCAAGTCACAAGAAGTTATAATTTAATTTTGATAATAATAGATACTTACAAGTAAAATGTAGGTATTTTATTAATAAATGTAACTACCTACTGTACTTAAAAATACCTACCTATATTTAAATAACAAAATCAATTTTTCTTTTACGTCTTCTCCCGAAACGCGTTATCACTTCATCTACTACAATGGGTACGTTTTTATGGACGTGGAGAAGTGGCAGTCCGGCTAGAACCATTGAAGCTCTTAGCCGCGATTTGATTCTTCGCAACGTAGAGAAAGATCTTTCCGCTGTCTCTACACTAACAGGTAGTGTAGCCATAATACATAAAAATCTTCTTATATTAGGATACATATCAATATCGCAATTTAAAATAAGGTCGGAAATCGACTGCGGTATGTCCTGACTCCGCTGCCACTTCACCATCCACAGCCGATATTCGTTTACAACGATAGAAACTGGAGTATTATCTAGTAATAATGTATAATCGGTTGCTAGTTGTTTCACAGTTTCAATGTCTTGATTATTGTATTCGCTTTTTGGCATGAAAACGCTTAGTTGAAACAAATTAAGTATTTAAAGAGACAGACGATGCTGTAGGTCACTTATTATTGAATCCAGAAGAGGGTGTCCCGTCCATGTATGAGAAAAAAAAATTTTCAGCTACACAATCACAAGAGGTATCAAAATTTGCGTAATTTTACACAAATTGCGAAAAAGGTAACAAAAAATAGAATTTTTTGTCATCTTGAGGGCTCTACCGAGCTTTGAAGTATTGTAAATTTTACGTTTTTATAGAGTTACAGTGTCTCTGTCGAGAGCGAGTTTTTCGGGGATGCCTCTGTTATCGGATTCGTTTCTGGGGAAGATTCACGCACTGAATCTTCATCACAATTTGCTGAGACAGAATCGGTTTCTTGAGTAAAACACGACTTTTTTGTTAACCTTATTGACTCTAAAATTTATCTCTGCTGTCGTTTAATTAATCTAGCCATTTCTTTCTTATCAAAACCGTTTATAACCATTTTCCTATCATTTATTTGATCCAACAAAAACTTCTCTCATTGATGTAAACTTTCTTAGGTTTTAGACAGGAACAAGATTCAAATGAAGTGCATTTACAAGTGGAAACGTCAAAAAGTTTCTCAGATGACTAAAAAACATTTCAGTTTATTGTCAAAACTATCACTTCGTTTATTTTTGGGGTATCTTTTCAAATTGAGATACTTTTGGAAATTAGATTTCATTGGATTAAATAACTCGTTCCTTAGTTACAACTGGAATCGAAGTTTTGGTCCAAATATTGTTGATCTCTTCGGAAACAATCACATATATATCTGATTTGGATGGATCTTTTCCATTATACGTGAATTTCAGGTCGTTCTTGACAAATAAAATAAATTAAATGACGTCCCTTATAGTTGGTAGCTGCTGATTATCAAGTTCTTTGTGTGGTCCGAACATAGCGTAAGTAGTCTGACTACGCCTCGAACTTCTTATTTAAAAATCACAAAATCCGCTTTTACTACTGTTACAATCGCCATGGTACTTTTATGGCATAAAAATTATTTTGGCTACGAAGAAAACACTCGCGAGTCAAGTCAAGAAAGTCCTCAAAACAAGTTCAAACTTGAGGGTATTTGCAGGTTAAAACCTAAGAAATTCGAAGTTGCTGGTAACGTGTTGTTGGATGCAAATCGAAACGTCATGTATGATTTACACCTAAATAGAATAAAAGTAAATATTTTTTTGTATTTAGTTCAGGAGCCAAAATTGAGGATAGCGAAATATCACCATAAAACTGTCAATTTTTCAAAACTTTGTAGATCGGTAGAACCCTAAAGATATAGTTTTATTTTAGTTTTAAAATTATTTTGGTAATTTACGCTCAATTACGCAAGTTTTGAGAGATCTTGTGTTAAGATAAGCCAAAATAAAATTTATCGGGACAGCCTAATGTATATGGCTCTGCGGAAATACTCTTCAGCAGATTGAGCAGGTTGGTTATTGGCTCTATGTATTTGTCTTGACACTATTCTGGGACATTTAATTTCTACATTTAGCTGCTCAGCTACTTCTTTAGCCTCTTCAAAAAGCTGCCGGTAAATTACGTCCGCATTTTCTCTTTTATTTTGTAGAACACTTATAGTATCATTAATAACGTCCAGAGCTTTTTAAAATCAATCGTGTTCGATTACAGTATTCTGCTTAAAGATACAGTAGTAACTGAAAAATAAAAAAGTTAGTAAGTGACTGAATGTGAGTATGAGTATTTTAATTAGTGGTCCACCTAGGTCCTGGACCCAGTCCAGGGGAGGGTCATGACCCCCATGACCCCCCCCCTGGATCCGCGCTTGGTCGAACGCCTTGGTTAAATCCACGAAGCAGACATAGGCTGGTTTATTATACTCTATAGATTTCTCATTCACTTGGTGTATAATGAATATTGCGTCGGTTGTTGATCTGTTCCCCCTAAATCCTTGTTGTTCTTCTCTGTTTGTGATGGTTTGTTCGAGTTTCTTTTTTAAAATTACTGTAATTTATCATATGTGGGGTATAAAAGCAAAGGCAGCAATATTAAGTCACCGAGGATTAATAATTTAAAATGGACTGAATTCTAGATTTTATGAATCTGCCCCTTCCAAAAACATATTTCCTATAAATTTATAGACTTTGACTAAAATCACGAATTCAATACATTATAAATTAGTAATCCTTGATGAATGCGTTTAATTTTTTTTTGGGTATTGCTGTATTTGCTTTTATACCCCACATATCTTCTATTTCTTTGTATTATTTCAAATAAAACAAGATAAAATACAGAAATAGCAATATGGCTATTTTCGGAATACGGTCGACCAATTCAACGGTTCAACGCATACCACACCACACACCAAGGACAAGGACTACGCATACCTGTAACGAAGCCAGCCAGTTGCGTCCCCAGCAGCTGTCCGATGAAGATCACGCACGTGGAAGCCCTCATGTAGTACAGGTAGATCACAGAACTGGCGTCTATGAACAAGACGTTGGACTTTCCTCTCTTCAGCAGATTGCTGGTCATGGTTTGAGTACTCACGCTGCTGCTGTCAGTCAGGAAGCCGTGCAGGAAGATGGTGATTGGTAAACTGTGGTTGAAATAAGGATCGGCTAAGACAAGGCTGGCCGCCTGGGTCAGGTTGTATTTTACCTAAATAAAATTGTTTATTAATTGAGATAAATTATTGAAGTATGACGATTTCGTACCATAATACTTAAACCACCAATCCAGGTCACACCACACACAGATGTAGCAAGAATGCTGCGTAAGCAAATTAAAGCACAGCAGGGTTTACAGGGGCCGTCTACACAAGTCACCGCAATACCTACATACATACAGTTAGACTTCAATAAAGTTCTTTGTTCGCAAAACATATATAAACAAGCCAACCCCCTAGACGGGTATGTCAATCTCTCAGCAACCCCCGGGGTAGGCCGGAGGCTCTAGCCCTTCGAGTATCTATCCTTGTCTTTGTAATCGTACTTATGTATAACTTGTAATTGTTTTATCGAGCCAATAAAATTATCAAGCCTTTCACGACTTTGTAGATTTTCCTTCGCAGGACGGGTGGTGACCCTAAAAAGCAGCTTGTCCAGATAAACCTTACCTAGAGTATATACAATCTATATACTCTAAGATTATGGATCTAAATTTCATCCATACCACACCTATTATATGATCAAAATCCGCTACACATCCTACATCTCTGTAAATGAGTGAAACCAGATAATTAAATGCACCACAGTCACAGTTACAGCATTTGTGTCTTCAAATGGCAGGTACAGATATTCTGTCTTTTTCCTGCTAATTTTTAAATCTTTATCCTCCAGGATCTTTTTCCACCTTTCCAGAATATTCTTGTGGTTGAAATGTACATTTTATTTCCATTAGAGCTATTGCTAGAATATAAAATTCAGAAGTAAAAAGATTTAGGCAATGGTACGACTTAAAGCATATTAAGCAACCTTACGTTATACCTCTCTGACGTACTATTATATTTTAATGTACACAAGGTCTAATTTGAGGTAGTTGTTTATCTAGCAAGGCAAAAATAGCGTATGAAGAATAAACAATTGTATTCATAACATATTATAATTTGTAACAATATGATAATATAAACTTAGACTTATGATCATATGACGCCACATACTTAAGAGCTAGGTGGCAGAGTACTCGCTTAGCAAGTGAGAGGTGCCAGGATTGATATTCGAAGCCCCAAAAACTCTTAAATTGTTATTGAAATAATTATTTGAAAAGGGTAGTTACTGTTCTGTTTGGTGTGTACAGGTCCATTGTCAAATGGGACAAGTCGGGTCCCTTGTTTGTTTGATTAAGCTGGGTATATTCCACACCCAAGAAGGTCTTGACGGCAGTACCTAGGATTACAATACAAATGTACTTAAAATCTTCAACGAGTCAATATGGTAATATTGAAATATCTCATTAAATTTTGTTAAGGCGATCGTCTTGTAATGTGAGCAAAATTCAAATTTTTTTCTCAATCTTTTATTGCGTTTTTATCACATGGAAAGTTATCATATTAAAATTTATTCATCAGGTTCCATATATTTTAAACAAGGATATCTTCTATATGAAGCAATGAAAATAAGTATATTCACAAAATTAGAGGCAATGTCAACTCAGTTTATAGCACTGGAGAGGAAAGTTCAACTCAAAAAAAGTAACCTGCAAAAAGTTTTTGTTATACTTCCTTTTTCATTTACTAGTGATAACTGGTTTGGCGCTTAACCTATGAGTTGGGCTCGTTGAGATGCGACGCCACGAAAGCTAAAAAAAAATTCGAAAAATCCAAAATTGTTATTTTATCAGTTTTCGCGTCTACCAGATGCATTGGAATCTCTTCATGTATTCATACAAATTGTATGAAAAAACCATTAAAAATTTGAAAAATCCAAAATTATACGATAATTATTAAATTTTTTAACTAAAATTTGATAGATCTTCTTGATCGTCGCCACGAGTCTGCTTGCAAATTTTTAGCTCGATTGGATCACGGGAAAAGGTCAAAAATCGATCCAAAGACGGCAAGCCGGCAGGCAAGCAAGCAAGCAGATGCCACGAGTTAATATAAAGGAAGTAAAAACAGAGTATCTTGTTGGCGTAATAGTCATGAAGCTGGCTTAGTGACCTGTACGCGAGTATAATGATCGTAAGAGATAGAAGATCATTGTTCTGTACGGCTAAGAGTATTCGTTTACGAGAAATGGCGGTATTCCATATTAGGAATACTTTTCCATATTTGGTTATTTTCCTCTATATTTTGAGAAATCATAGTCATAATTGACACATAATATGAGTAGCTTTTTGGACCAGTGGTCGGTGATTCGAGTCCCATTCCAGGACACCTGCAAGTTAATCCTATTCTCATAGCATAAGCGTTTAGCTTAATTTGATAATAGTAAGAATATTGATGTGAAACGTATTCAATGCTCGTATTTCTGTTTTATTAAAAACAAATTGATTGATAGTTTAAGACCAGGGATGCGAGATGTGGGATGAAAAACACATATATTAGGTGTACCCATAAGTAATCAATTATTTAAATGGCAGCAAATAAGAATTTAACTATATTTATTTTTATTTTTAATCGATTTAATATCCATCGTTATCTAGGAACTTTTGCCATATTGTTGGTAGACTTTTAAGAAAAATATGCTTCTAGGTGTTTTTAAAGCGTCATTATCAAACCTTACCGAGCGCCCACTTTGATCGCTACCAGACAAGTCAAAATCACCATCGGAAAATTTTCTAAACCAACGTTGGCACTGATTTACTGTAAATACATCTCCATACACATCACAAATTTTCCTTGTTGCAACCGTTGCATTAACACCCGATCAAAAATGAAACAGCATGCAATGACTTAAATGTTCTTCAGTTAGTTGATTTTCCGCCATTTTACAACAGAGTAATAAAAAAAATTAAATTTAAAACACGTCTTTACACGTTCACTTTACTGAGCTTGACTGAAGCAAACATTCCACACCAAAATTAATCGAGTACTTATGGGTACACCTATTAAATCCGAGGGAAATGTGATATTTAATTTGAACTTACAATCCGTGGTTAAAACGGTGGAGACTACCTGACCAACCCCCGTGATAACACCCCCCAGCGCCCTCAACAGATCAGCCCTTGCTATCTGCAGAGAGCAGCACACCAACAAAAATACAACGATCTTCATATCTGTAAATTAAAATTTATTTTCGAACATTCCCCAAAGAGTAATTAAATACGAAAAAAAATCAGTACACATATTCGTTTGCTTATGCATTAAAATAATAAAAAACTAACCCATAAAAAACAAGTTTTTATTATACTCCATTTCTCATTTCCTAGTTGAAACAAGTTTAGCTCTTACCCTACGCGTTGATCTCGTCGGGCGACGCTACAAAATTGATTAATAAAAAAATTCGAATAATCCAAAATCATATTATAATTATTAATTTTTTTAATGAAAATTTAAAAGATCATTTTTATCTTCGCCACGAGTCTGCCTATAATGTTTCAGCTCGATTAAATCACGGGAAAGGGGTTAAAAATCGATCCAAAGTTTTTTCGTCAGACAAGCAAACAGACGCTACGAGTTAAAAGAAAGGGAGTTAAAAAATCTATATTAGTTTTGTATTTAACAATGCATATTTGAACAGGTTTCGATTCCACTGTATCTCGTTCAGGAAAAACATAAACATAAAAAATTATGGAAATTTTATTACTTTATTTTTGATTGTGTTGGTACAATAAAGTTTTACATGTGTATGTAACAATATTAAATTACATTTTCCTTTTGTTGTTACATCAAACTTAAAAATTTGCTTGTGGGAAGCAGGAGTACGAGTACATTTTTTTAAAATTAAAAATTTGCTCACATAAAAAGTGAGATGAAATTGATATTAGTAAATTCATATTCATATAACAGTAACAAATTTATACAGAAATAACGATAAATAAATAAAGAAATAAAAAAAACACATTAATAAATATAATAAGAAACATGAATATATTATGGTTAAGTGATGTATGAAAATCACACATTTAAATATATTATTTTAATTTCTCATACATTCTGTATCTTTTTTTAATGCAATACAATCGAACATAATAATTTCACTGTCTGTCCGTCCGTCTGTCCCCGCAACTTCATGTAACGTCCGTAACATCCGTGAACCGCCAAAAAGGTACTATAAATATATATACTAGGGCTTAGCAAAGACGCTAACCATGTTCCGTCATTTCTGACGGCTTGCAGCTGGTTTATATTTTTAACAACAATTTTATAAGTATGTTCTGAGAACACAGTTACTGAATTTGTCTACTATGGGATTATTATTTATATAATAATTTAAATATTTATATAAGAAATGTGTATGGAAGTCTTTTATACGATGGCCCAGGGTTTGCATCCTGTATGAGCTGGCTTAAGTGGTCTTAATACTCCTCATTATATCACGGAATCATTGACAACTGCAAAATCTATCTATACTATTTCATGAGAAAGACTACAGATCTCTCTAGCATAATCCCTTCAAATATATTGAAGGTTTCAATTTGAAATATGTATACAATTTTCAAAAATTTTATAAGGTGTGGATGTTTTTACATGGAATTGGTGAACGTTACATTGTCTACAGTAATCATTTAAGACTCACACAGGTTGTAAGCCCTGGACCATCGTGTAAAAGACTTCTATACACGCTTCTCATACAAATAGCTTCGTCTCTGTGAGACTTCAAAAAATCATCCCAATTAAAAAAATTAATGCGGTAAGAATAAATTTAAAAAAGTATATTTTTATTTATTATATAATTATATAAGTATTTGACCATTATTTTTTTTATTATAACTAGAAATATTAAATATATAATATTGTAAATCAACTTACTCCTGTTTTATGAAATTTGTAGGTGAAAGACTACTTGGCAGTGAGATGAAATATTTACTTCCTGGTATTTATAATATTTGAAGAATTTTGTCGTACTTTACACAGATATCATGGGCGTACAATTTCAAAAATATGTTGTGTTTAGTATTTATTTATTTAAGAAATACGAGAATTATAGACGTCTCATAGAAACGAAGCTATTTTTATATTGGAAAGTAGATATGGAAATTTTAAATTTTGGGTGTCCGTTGGGCTTACGACGTATCATAGACTGGCTTAAGGAGGGGGTAAGGTTCTTAACTTTTTTTTTTGCATTTTATTTTTAATTTTTTAAATGAATGTATAACATCGCAAGAATATTGTGTCAAAATTTCAAGTCAATCGGAGTAAAATTGACGAAATTATGAACATTTGGCGATACTCAGACTGATTTTCTATACCTGCTCGGGCAGCTAAGAGACGCGCTCACCTGAGGAGTACCGGACGTGCTATTGTATTGTAAGAGTTTTGCATAGACAAGGACAAAAAGATGGTGATGATGAAAGCTCTATGCTGTGTGAATATGGCATCGACGATTATGTGTAAGTATAAAATAAGTGTTGAGTATTATTTTGAATTTTACAGTGTGCAAAACTTTAAAGCGTTTTCCCCACATCTCACGTTTTCAAAGTCGGTGTCCATCATAACTTCAAAACTACTGCATCGATCCTTTTGAAATTTTGAACACCATTTTTGTACATAATTTACGAGGTAACGCTGGAGACTTTTTTTCAAATTTGTTATTAATTTTTATTTTTTAATAACAAATAAGTCGATATTTTTCGCAAAAAAACGCGTTTTTCCCTTCAAAGTGTTACAAAAAATTGAAAAATTGAAATTTCAAAAAACCCTTCCAGCGTTACCTGGGAAAACCTATTGTCTAACGAATGAACTTTGATTTTTTGATTTCAGATGATCTAGCACCGAGTTATGATGGACACCGCAATTCTACTTTTTTCCGAGACACGTCCGAATAATTGCTGCCATTGCCGTATTTTTAAATATTTCGTCTTGAAAATTTTACACAATATTTTTCAAATGTCATACTTTAATGTACCATTGGATTTAATAAAGAGGTTTTAACTGTGTCGTCACAAAAAATTCAGAAAAACATGCCTTTTTTTGTACGAATTAACCTTACCCCCCCCCTTAAGTTATCACTTTACACAATGTAACGTTCACTACAAGACTACCACATCTATCAATTTTTTGGAAGTAGTAAGTATATATGTTAAATATTGTTCCATATGTAAGTTGTATTTTTACTTCCTTTCTTTTAACTCGTGGCGTCTGCTTGCTTGCCGGCTTGCCGGGTGAAAAAACTTGGATCAATTTTTAATCCTTTTCCCGTGATCCATTCGACTTGAAACTTGGCAAGTAGACTCGCGGCGACGATCAAGAAGATCTATTAAATTTTCGTTAAAAAAATTAATAATTATAGATTATGGTTTTTAGAAATTTTATTGTTTTTTTCAAATTGGAATCATTAGAAAAGTTTGATTACTGGCATAGTGGCTCGATAACGTCGCAGAATATTTTCTAAATTTGAATCCGTCGGTATTCATATTAGGTGCTTCACTACGAATGTCGAAAATCTAAATTGACTGACAAATATTTTTAGAATTTAATCTTCAAAGCATGAAGTGTCTTAACAAAGCTCAAAACATCTGACATTTTAGTAATATATTAAATTACTGTAAGTTTAGTGTTATGTTATATTTTACAAAGAAAGGGAGTATAATAAAAACTTGGTTTTTATGGGTTGTTAATGAGACATCTAAGATATTTTTGATTGAATTTTTTAAATAAATATTCTTTCATATACGTCATAGGTTAGCCAGCCGTACGATAGGTCTTTAAAAGTCATAGGTGAAAATCTTAAAACGGCGGAATTGCATAATTCCAAAAGCAATTCGCAAAGACTTTTCCCCGTGACTCACGCAGAGGGTGGAGATAATCACGTAGCCAGGGTTTCAGTGATGCGTATCAAAAAGTAAATAATTTTTTTTTTTGCCCAAATGAGATCAATTTGAAAATAATCAATATTCCTATTTCTGTATCTTGACAGTTATTGTATAACATTTTGATGCCACCAATTTTGACGTTTTAAGTTTGACAGGTTTGAAATTAAAGCATTCAATCGGTTGGAAATCTCATTATTCATAATTGCGAAAAACTCAACGTTTGTTTAAGTTTTAGAGCTTTCTGATTGATTGAATAAATTAATATCAAACTTGTCAAACTTAAAATGATAAAATTGGCGGCACTACAATGTTATACAATAACTGTCAAGATACAGAAAAAGCAAAATTGATTATATCAGAATTTGGCCGATTGTTAGTAGAATTTTTTCAATATTTAAAAAAATCGGCCTGATAATTTTTTAACGTCTCCAAAAATCTGAATAGGAGGTTTCGAAAATAAAGCAACAGAATAATGTTATTCATTAAAAAAAAACTAACCCATAAAAAACAAAATTTATTATACTCCCTTTCTCATTGAATCATGTTTCGTGCCTACTGCACGCGTCGGGGTCATTTTTCGAAAAATCCAAAATTATACTATAATTATCAAAAAATTTTAAACGAAAATTTGTTAGATCATTTTATCGTCGCCACGAGTCTGCCTGCAAAGTTTCAGCTCGATCGGATCTCGGGAAAAGGGTTAAAAATCGATCAATAGTTTTTCCGGCAGACAACAAACCGCAGACGCTGCGAGTTAAAAGAAAGGGAGTAAAAAAATTCCCACCACGCTACATAATGTCTATTACTCAACCAATTTTAGGGATTTATGAATGTGATGACTAAAATCATACCGAGAATATGATTTTAGTCATCACATTCATCAAGGTATAAGAAAAAGAAAAAAAAGTAACCCTTAAAAACCAAGTTTTTACAATACTCCCTTTCTCATTTTCGGGTTTCGTGTCTACCATATGCATCGGAATCTCCATACAACTTGTATGAAAAAACCATTAAAAATTTTAAAAACCAAAATTATACTATAATTATTATTATTTTTTAACGAAAATTTGATAGATCTTCTTGAAAAGTTTCAGCTCGATGGGATCACGGGAAAAGGGTTAAAATCGATCCAAAGTTTTTTCGTCAAGCAAACAGACGACACTAGTTAAAAGAAAGGAAGTAAAAAGTAGGGCGTATAATAAAAAACAAGTTTTTATTATACTCCCTTCCTTTGTAAAATATAAAATCAATTAAAGACGAATTAAAACATATTACATAATACTAAACTTACAGTAATTAATATATTTCTAAAATGTCAGATGTTTTGAGCTTTG